>JAHWFP010226255.1:0-14490 GCA_023313725.1 Lithobius niger
GGCTTAAGTTTTAGCCGATTTGGGCAATTTCTTAGCTGGCACTTAACCAACGAAGCGAAAAACGAAACTTTACGACTTTACTCTCACTCTTAGCTTAATGAAAAGTGGAACAATAATTATTTCCCTTTTATCGCCACTTGCCCCTCGTCGACCTTCCATTTTCTGGCACTTTTCCACCTAGGGGTTTCTTTTTTTGTTACCCTCATTAAAAAAAAACTGCAAGCATCTTAAAAAGAAGTGGGGGGGAGGGGAGGTGTTGGCATTTCGGTCATCAGCAAGATATAAATTTCTTTCGCACTCATGAACTGTGCAGCAGTAAAGCATCAGGATAACCCAAGAATTCAAAAATCAGAAAATTGGTTATGAGATACCGCTCAAGTTTCAACCTAAAATGCACTTGAGTAGCATCGCATACCATTAAGACAAAAAGTACGCATCGCTGAACACAGTAACCGAAAGTTTCGTTATCGAATCAAGACCATTATCAAGGCTGTACAATGTTAATACTTGAATTATTTTATCTCTACTTGCTAGTTACTATGGCACGTAGTCGATGACGTCGGTCATAATTAGGCCTATATCTTAACCTAATTAGGCCTCTTTTTCTGTTTGTTTATAGTGACCGCGGCCTATCTTGAGTTCGCCCCAGAACGAACACAGATAATCGATTGTATGTTTTTAGTAGCAGAGTGCCTTGTTGATATCCAAGATGGTTACAAAAACAATGACGGCCGTCGATTAAAGCCACCCCATCCAGGAAGACGTAGGGGCTCATAAAATACCTGCAGGACTCAAGATACGCTGCCCACAGAATAATTCGTGTTACCCAGTACCCACTAAGCAATGGATCTTAAAACGGCCAAAGGAGTGTACTTAGAGGGGGACTTAACGGCTTCTACAAGCTGACCACACTCATCCTGTATTTTGTATCAGTGTCCCAGATAATAATCATTACAGCACAGACTGAACGAGCGAATGCGAGCGAGAAGCTTGCAGCTGTAAGGGCACAAAAAAAAGAGGGTTGAAAGTTAAAAAAAAAAGATCGACACTGTGACTGACACTGGAGGTACAGCAGCAATGCTCATAAAAAAAATACAAAGCGTTAGCTATTTTTCTGACATAAATTTATAATTCCAAAAAAAAATTCCTATATTTTTGAATAATTTTGCAAATAAATTCCTACTTTTTTTGACAAAGTTCCTATAATTTCTATAATTTTAAACCTAAACGTGAGTGGTATGCCTGGCTGCAGCCGAGGGCGGCAAAACCCTGGTAAAATAAAGAAAAACCTTCAAACTTTCCGGAAAAAAACAAGTAATATGGGGGGGGGGGGGAGGGGAAATGGCGCGATCTAGGTGCGATTACCTGCACTAGTATTGATCTACGTAGGTATGATTTTCAAACACGGCCGTGTCGTAGGCTACAGCAGTGAGGTGCCGCCCTTCATTTTGTGTTATTTTATTGTGAGCAAGGTCCGTAAATAAGAACTGAAAATTAAAATTGTTTGTTTTATGTGTCTTGTTGTGGGATTTGTGCCAGAAAGTGCACTTTTTTCCCCCTCTGGGGATGTCCCTACTAAGATTTGGGCATTCAGGGTCTACGTACCGCCTATCCTTGAGTATGCTACCCCGGTTTTGTCGCCGTACCTTATTGGGGACATCGACCGTGTCGAACGAGTTCAGCGTCGGTTTACGTAGAAATTGCCAGGATTCTAGGAGCTTAGTTATGGAGAACCGTTGGAAGAATCCGGCCTTGAATTCCTAGAATTTCGTCGATTGAGGTTCGACCTTATCCTCGTGTACAGAACTCTCCGTGGACTTATCTTCTCTCACAAAGTAATTAGACATTTTTTTGAAATAGCATTTGTTGCGGAGTGCTTAGTTTTAAGGTATTGGGAACCTTCTTTTTTATGATGACAGTAACGGTGTTTGTAAATATGTTTTTTTTTTTTGCAGTGAATGATCACGGGCCACATGTGGGTGCGGAAATATTGTGTTGTTTTTCTTAATAAATGTGACTAGTATGCACATTTATGGAGTTGACCCATAATTTTCAAGCAAATTTAAACCCACAAAGCATTCAATTCATCGCCATTAACAACCCGCTGGTCTTTATATCATGTCTCGCATTTTTTCGCGAAATTTACTTATTGCGTTCCTGTTCTTATGGAGGGAAGGCTCAGACAACCGGGTAGTAAAGGGTCTAATTTGACGTCTAGACCAAGGTCGAGTGGAACGATAGTATAAAGGAAGGTTGGACGTTCCCCAACTCATTAAATCGTTTTCCGGCCAATATTTCGTGTGACGTCACTGGCTCCGGTCTGGTTTGGCTTGTGCGCGTGTGCGTACTGCATTGTGACGTCAGTGGCACCAGCAAAATCGACAGCCAATGGAAAATCAATATGCAAAAAGCTCGGAAGAGACCCTTAAAGTCAAAGCTTGTCCGTGCTCCGCCTAAGATTTGACTTTGGACCCTTACGGTAACACTGAATGTTCCGTTTTTGCTTATTAATTCTTAGGTTAGATTAAGTTCCTTGACTTGAATTTCATGCAAGAGCGAGTTTCATAGCGAAACAACGAAGAGAAGAATCACGTGATCAGATTGGCCAATAGGGTACCCCAACGGCCCAAGTTAAGAAGAAAGCGCCTGCTCCAATTATGTACAAAAAGTCCAAAGGTACACCAAAAAAAAACCCTAAAACGTTTCGAAATTACTGGATCGTGAACAAGAACACGAACAAGAATGTAACAAGAATGTATTCCGGAGGATAATGTCAAATACTCACTAACAACACCAATAAAAACTGCAACCTGCAGCTCCGAAAACAACAATCAAGCAGTCCTAATACGAAGAGGAACAATATCGACTACCGATAGGGAACCTGGAGAACACCAACACCCTAACAATCAGTCTGGTTGGAAGTGGAGAGGGTAGGGGAAGGCTCCGTCTTTTTTCATGAGGCCTTCCTTGGTGGTGAAATTTTTAGCTCCTAATTTGTGCAAAATCTTGAGATCTGTTCACGAAGAGATAGATTAAGGACCACAATAGGATTAAGGACTGAAGGGGGGGGGGGGGGGGCGCCGATTCGTGATGCAGATAGATTCCAGCTTAATCCTGGCGCTGTACTAATTTCCAGTAAAGCTGATGTTTGCCTTTTTCAAGTCAGGGAATGCCCTGTGTCCATCTTGTGCTGAACCAATGAATTCCATCTTACATTATCAACAGAAGTCTCACAGCAGAAGCGAAGACAAGAACCTCCTAAAAAGGGGAACCCCTACAATGAAAACGGACGTGCGTGTGTCAATTCTTTGGCTTTAAGTTGAAACTGGTATACGTTGTTGCCTTGAAAAGAAGTTGAAATTGAGAATCCATTCCGGGTGTTGCAGACATAGGGCCTTAGGGCTTCGTCGGGCAGATGACCGGGTGCGGTTAACGCTCGCTAAAACCCTTTGAAGTTGAAATTGACACATTGTTGCCTTACCTAACAATTGCTCCGCGCGGTCATCGCAAAAGCATGTGTTAAATGGCGTCATGCACGAAGGGCAGTTGCTTTTCACACGGTACGGATCGCTCAAGCCAAAGCGATAAATGGGAGTGGAGGGAGGGCCTGAACGGGGAATGCCCGCGTGTGCGGCAGTGCTTCTGTTAGCCCCCACTATTTGATTGGGAAGGTAGAGGATGCAACAATTATTAAGCATACGATTACGCATTAACTGAACCTAAAAAGAATTTTTTGGGGGTGGTTTGGAATGGAGACCATATCAATTTTACCAAAACCTCGCAAAAGAAGGAGGGGCAGTATTAATTCAAATAACCATCCAAATTCAACTACGTGTAGCAAAGAGGAGGGAGGGAGGGAAACGGAGAGGAGCGGGAGAGGATGGGATATAGGCTATTGGACTTATACTGGACCAAACTAATTTGAATACAGGAATTTCGCCCCGGAAGTCCATTATAAAAGCCAATGACAAATCTAATTTATTGGCACAGACAAGATACATATAGGGTATCTGCCCTCACTTGAAAATAACAACTATCACTATTATTGGGAATTGGTACAGAGACATGATTATTCTAGAATCTATCTGCACTAAGACTCAACGTCCCGAGTACGTAACCATATCTAGCTCTTATCTAACGCAAATAGTTTGCGAACTCTTCACGAATATAAACCGATTTTGGACAAATTACGAGTTAAAAATTTTACCACCAGTTCGCATATAAACAAACGTAGCCTACCCTACCATCTCCATTTCCAACATGGTTGGTCGTCAGGGCAGTGGTGGTTCGAAACCGTTCCTCTTCGTATTAGGCCGCTAAAATTAATTAAGTGATTCTCGGGAGCGCACGCATGGGTTTTTTTCTCAGCGCGTGAAACTTTTTTTATGACATAAAATAAAATAAAAAATTCCGATCACGCATCAGCACTTTCATGAAACATTTTCTGGAGCCAATGACCATGTCAACCTTTGCTCCATTTACATGATCGCCTCGAAACAAATCTTAGGGTCGTTCAGAGGCATGTCACAACAAAAAAAACTTGGATCTAAAGAATGAGTTTTAGCAAATGTGCAGCTTTTACACGCTCACACCCAGAATTAAAGGGATATACCTCCCAGAGCCATTTTTCTCGATCCACTACATCAAATACAGCTCCAAAGGTCTATTTACTTCCCGTTAGTCTTTCCCTTGCTAAAAAACCGTTTTAAAATGTGGCGTCTAGGAGATTTTCTGTTGAATATTGTTAACTATATTGAAGAACGATCCGTAACTATATGATGCATTGCGCGCGTACAATAATCATGACGTTTCTTCTCTGTGTGTACATCTACTAATTTTCTAATAATTACCATGAGATCTAAAATCTAATAGATTAATGCGGTAAAAGTTAAAATTAATTATTCCAATAGATCGCCGAAGCAAAATTACAAGACAGTAGCCTAGAAAATTATAAATTGTGATTTTAAAATACGAGAATCATTTCGGTTTGTGACGACACCATCGTTGACTTGATTCTGTCTCGTGTACTATTTCCAAATCAACCGAGACAGCAGCACTGCGAGGAACGCAGCTACCACCCCCAGCCGACCTTGGCGCTGTAATTGCTCGGATGATGATCTGCGCGTAGCTGTAATTTGGCAGGCGGAATGGTATAAGGCAGGGCGGGTGTCCCTTTAAAAAGCGCCACAACATGCTATTGTATTCGACAACAAAATGTCAGCTACTGGTTTTGTTTTTGTTTGGTAAAAAAAAAAAGCCATCGCCCGCATCTAAAAATTCACGAATAAAACGTAAAAAAGAAACATCGTCCGCTCGCGTCAATTTTTTTTAGTTCCACTCCCGAGAACCACTTAATTAATTTTTAGCGGCTTTATGGTTGCTTCATTCTTGATTTCCCAGTTGCATATTTCAGTTTTTATTGGTGTTTTTAATGTGGGTTTGGCTTAATCCACGCCGATGAATTTTTAGTGACATCGAGATGCAAAAATCGCAAAAGGTGGCATTTTTATATATTTCTGATGCACCAATGGGCTTTCCGTTTACATAGGCAACACTCCAAAAGCTCCAAGCGCACCATGCTACATAGTCCTAAGGGCGAGTTTATGGAACGACTCGCCTCTGCATTCTCGCAACTAGAAGCTAGAAATTATCTGAAATTCCAATATGGCGGCTGTTTTAGCTCTGCCAGCTCGTAGCGAAACGAATCAATAATCGAGTTTAGAAGCGACTGAGAAAGTTGTTTCGTCAGGAGGAATTGTTTATCTTACTGTCACGAATTATACGACTGCAAGCATTTACGCAAACAATGTCGGATTTAGCTTTGTTACCATGGCAACGAAACCTTTGCCATCGCGATTAAATTCTAGCAGCGAGAATGCAAAGGCGAGTTGTTGCGTAAACCTGCCCAAATACGTACCTGTCGGACATATGTGCTGCGACTTCGCTAATAAAAACGGACTAACTTTTACGCACTTCAGGGAATGTTCGAAGTTCGTAGCGCTCCCAGCCGAAGTATGGCCCTTTTTTCTAGGTAATTTCAATCGAATATTTTTAGGATCTTTTACATGCCACAATCGACATGAGTGCGAGACATCATAGTGTCCTTTTCTTCTAGCAAATGCCTGGGGTAGCTGGGGTTCAAGTTCGAACACGGTACCTCTTCTTGGTATTCTTGGTAACCATCAGGCTACCTTGCCCCACACTACTGGGGACCAGAAGTAATTTTCAGCCTTGATAATGCTGTCCAAATGCCGAAAATTCGGTTTGTTAAACGTTGTTACTGAGCTGCTGGACTGCATTAGCTAAGTATAAGTTACTTAAGCAGACGGGCAAAAACTCGCAATTCATATAAAATGGCACAAATTTTAATTTTCAGCCAATAATACATTTTCTCGCCTTGATCACCTAAAAAACCAAGGACACATGCATTCAGAAACATGCATGCATGTGTCCCTTGGTTTATTAAGGTGATCAAGACCCGAAAATGTGCTATTGGCAGAAAATTAAAAGTTGTGCCATTTTATGTGAATTGCGAGTTTTTGCCCTGTCAGGGGGTATCCGTCTGCTTAAGCCTCTTTATTCGCAAATTAATTCGTTGGTTGGAAGTATAAGTTAGTGAGCGAGAAAGTTAAGGCGTGGCCTTAATCACGGGTTCAGGGAGTCATCTATATACCAGTGGAGGAATGGGCATATCGTTTAAGACCTTGTATCAGTATTCTGGGGACGGTTTCGCCTGCGAGTTCGAATCCGGTTCACGTCACTCCGACAACACGTAAGTGCATAAAGGTGGCTTACTATACCACGTTATTTCTAGTGTATTGTTTTCTGTTTGGCTTGTATTCCTGTGTCCCTTAACAAGGAACAAGGGAAACGTAAACTGGTTCCTTGTTGTTCAAAATTGGTTCTATAAAATTTCCCATGTTATAAGTTTTACAAACTTCTACACATTCTTCCCCTTCAGAATCACACGAGAGAGAGACGTTGTCGTCTTTTTTTTTTCTTTCTCAGTTTTTATCCCATTTTCCCTTTCTTGCACGTTTCCTTTTTTGGCCACAAGGCGGCGGCCTACAACGCCGAAACAAAAGACTATTCCCTTCTCTGTCTCTGTTTTTTTTTTCGGTTTGTTCTATAGAAGCATTGTGCTTGTCAAAATTGTTTCTTGGTGTGGCAAAATGCCAGGCCTTTGGTGCGCGTTGCCGAGATGACGATAGGGGCCAGATGTGTTTTCGTGATAGCTTGATAGATAGTTGGGCCGAACAGGGCGAAGGTTGGAGGGGGGAGGGGCGGGGGAGAGGGTGAATGGAAGAAAGGGTGAAGGGCTCATTTCCAATTCTTCTGTTATTGCTAGGGGGGTGCGAAAGTGAGACGAAGCCGGGTTCAAGTAGGCGCCCTATGCATTAATCATAGCCTACGCGTTTAATCAGAGCTAAAATAAAACAGCACAAATTGTCTCGGTCGTTTTTACAGAACAACAGACGGAAGAAGAACTTACAGGGGATGGAACGAAAGAAAGAAACCCCATCGCTGAGATTGAAGAGTTAGCAACGACGTACGCAAAGACTAAGACGATAGAGACTGTTGGGGAAACGGGATGATGGCCGGATGTGCAGGGTTCGTTCACCTTGAAATACGTGAAAAACCCTCAAATTTGAACATCGAAATTCAAGGCTTGAAAAACCATGAATGCAGGAATTTTTGCTGTCTGAGCCTTAAAACGGCCTCGAAGTTTGTGAGTGTGTTTTGGTTGGAATGTGCTTAATGCCATAACAGGAATAATATTTTAGGTATAAAATTGAATAAATGAATAGAAATAGTTTGTACGCTGAAGCCATTTCTTCTGAGCACAGTGCTTCACTCGGACGGGAGACAGAAAATTGAGAGAGAGGCGCACTGCAGTGCAAGCAATTTTTGCCAGAACGGGCAGCTGATCAACTCCTGTCCTACTTGCTGTTAGTTGCTAACTGTATCCCGTTTTCCTCCTTATCCATTGGTGGAATCGGGGAGGGGGGCAGAGCATAATGTTCATCATTGTTTATGACGGTTCGGCTTCCTACTGACACAATGATGCTAACAATGACAGCTGGTAAAATACTGGAATTAAAAGGTAATTGTGATGGTCTACTGTGCAAAGAACCTTGAAACTGGTTGTAAGTTAGCTTTGGAAAAGCTTTGAAGAGCTTTGAAAAAGTCTTCAAAATGGTTTTGTCGGTAATGTACGAAGCCTGTGGATGGTTAGAACAGCCAAGATCGTCACGAGCGAACGTCGAATATGATGCAATTTTGCCGTAATCATTGTTCATGTCCTGTGCCAACGGGGCAACGATTGCGTCAGAATTGCGTAATTTTCGACATTCTTGGGTGAAGCACAACTCGTCTCAGCAGCGTCTCCGTGTGTCGCTTCATATTCCACCATTTGCAGAAAGCCGTCATGGGGGAAAAGCTGTGAATTTCACTTCCCTGCTCCAGGCGACATCACAAATACCATATTTTACAAACACATCTCGACAAAGTCCCCGGCAGGACTGCCGGCTAGGGTGGCGTGACGGGCTACCATGCTCCTTCAGCAGCTGTGGGAACTATTCTGGACAATCTTTCGGCCCCTACGATGAACGGAGGTTTCCCGGGTTGAATCCCCCGGTTGGCACCTCCCTTTACCAGATATTTCTTCCGCTCTAAAAAGTCTGGTAATGTTCGAAATTGAGCCGGTTCAGCCACACGAGCATTAAATTGCTTCGGCTGATTTAAGGCTCAAAAGAAATTAAATTTTTTTTTCAAATATAAAAAGAAGTTTTGTATTTCAGCCCTTGCTGGAATTGACATGGAGGCAGCAGGTGATACACGTTTTTTTTCACGCGATTGTCTGCCTTTGGAGATGAAAAAGAAAGCAACTTTCAAGTTTATTTGTCAGGGTTTTTTTGTTTGTTGTTGTAGTCATTTCCTGATAGTTTGGTGACGTTTCCGATCGTGGCTAGTTAAGTTTATTGGTTGCCGTATCGATTTATATCCTGAGGAGAGTGCTGTAACAACTTATTTCTGCTTTTCTACTTATTTTTTCCTTGTTGAGCTGCTGTGGGGCTGATCACTTTGGGTCTTGGTGCACCTAACGTTGATTTGCGTACTAGTGTGTTTCTTGATGTTTATTTCCTTTATCACTAAGCAACCGTTGATATCTGAGGTTTCTATGTCTTGTTTTTCTTTCCCCATGGCATCCGTGTCTTGGAACTTGGTTTTTCCTGGAATTCCTTTTGACAACCGAGGCTACTGTGGAAGTGGTGTGTACATTGAATTTCACCTCTATCAATTTTTGGAACATTGTTGACCCCTTTTGTGGGAATCAGGAGTGAATTTGGGGATGATACTTTGTTAATTTGTGCCACAAATTAAATGATGGAAGTACCGTTCGATTTCTCCGTCGCAAGAAAACCTCAACAGTTGAAAAGGACGCGATTCCCGACATTTTCCTTTTTTTTTTAAACAAAGACATCGGTGGTCAGGTTCTCGGCAAACAGAGCACTGTTCGTGATAACACTGCCGCGGCGGTGGAATGCTTGTGTGTGTTTCGATAAGCCCGCCGCCGTTCACCTAATTACATCGATGCATTTGTGGCGATCAAACGAACGTTCACATGACGTGGAAGTGGAATATCGAGAGAAGGTATGTGGTTGGGGAGGGGGAGGGGGGGGGGGGTATTTTACTCAGCAGAACTGGTGGCCAATCAATCAGCGTCTTCTTTGTTCAGTCGGCTGAATTCAAGCCGAGAGCACGCCAACAGCTCTCTTTCGGTGAGCTGATAAGTGACTCCGGTAGCTCCATTATCCGATGTTTGTTTTCTGTGGCAACACTTCAACGCGGCGCTACTCTCCACTACACCTTGGATATCACCTATACCCGTAACCCCCGGTGCCTTATTATACACTCAGTAACGACCCCAGGAACTCGATGGGTGCCATGTTGAGGCCTGAATTGATGTTGATTGTCGAAGTCGTATGCTCAATAAAAAGTCAAGCACATAATGATACACAAATCATGACAGCCTCGTCGTTGAGTGATTTCATTAAAATAAACAATATACTGTATGTCTCAGAAGTCCTGGAACTAGGTAGGCCTATATGGTATAGGCCCATACCATATTAAGCCTAACGTGTACAAATCAGCAAATTATGAGCAAAATATGCACCTAATGGGAATAGCAAATGTCTTCCACAATAGGCGTTCACTCGCATTAAACCCAGGACTTTCCTCTGGGTGTGGTATAGGCCTATACCATATAGGCCTACCTGGTTCAGGACTTCTGAGTCACACTGTATACAAGTACAAAGGATCTAAACTATACCTGGCTGAAATAGGTAAGCAATAGGCAACCATTCGACTTATCTCCTGCGATTGCCACAGAGAGGAGGAAGTAGGTTGCCACGTACCGTTGCGAATTTTGTTAGCTTGCCAATGTTTACTGGGGGCCCTATGGCTAATTAAGTCTTCATTTGTTTAATCCGTCATGGGTTGCATTATTGTAATTTCCTTTCCGGTTCATGCCTCTAGAAGTTTCGATTACCCAGAATACCCTTTTTGATTTTGCAGTTGTTAGGGGTAACCAAACCGTATTTAAGCAACGGAGCTAGCATGCAAAAATCAATTAGCTTTCGGGCCAGCCACCCGGTTGGTCTTCCTCCGACCCCTGCAAATTCTGTTTAGAGCAGCGTCAAGTGACGTCATATTGGCTACGAGACACCATTTGGAGGTAATAAATAGCTACAAGGTGCACTAGATTAAAATATAACAGAAAACAACGGCACTTCTATTCAAGGCAGTGCTTTGAGAGCGGTTTCTTAGGCTTAAAAGAACATTCTTTTCTCCAACAACAAAAATCGCGTGTTATAGGCTTAAGAAATCCAGTCTAATAGCATTGCCTTCAGTAAGACGACCTTCTTTTCGCCCTCCAGTGCCCCTTGCAGCTAACTCAGTTACCGGCTCCACCATAGAGTTTACACACAATAATACTACGTTGTGTCACTGCCGTATAGTTACGGGAATTTTTGCTACCTAAGTCTTTAGTGGGACTTTTTTTTTACGAACCCTTTGTTGTAGTAGTTTCCGTAGTTTCCAAAGTAGGCTGAATTTCTTTCGGAGCCAAACTTAAACCTGCCGCCTTCATTTATAGGGTTCTTACGCCAGTTAAACCTTTTTCCCAAACCTAACTTAAGCCTTTTCCCTAAACCTAACTTAATCCTGAAGTCTCCAATTTCAACCTAAGCCTATAAAGTCAGTCTAATGTGCGCTCTTCACTTCGCTATTTTCGGCCAGGTATATACGTCTTTTTTACGTGTATATAATGTTTATTCTAGTCACCCAATGCTGAGGATGTCACGATTTATGTATTTTTATGTGTTTGATGAAGCTGTTGTGAATTTTATATGCCTGATGACGAGGTGAACTTACCCTCGAAACGTTGAACTTTTTTATACATGTTCGTATGCCATGTTCGTATACATGTTCGTATGTCATTATTTACCATAAGTATACCTATAGTGCTGTTCTACCTCTGAATGCCGAGGACCTTAGCAATATAATAATATTAAAAATGTAAGCACACAAGTGGTGGCAAGATAATTGAAGGGGGTGACCCACTTACACCAACCCTATAGCTGAAAATTACGCATAGCAAAACAAACAACTAAAATAAGCGAGTGTCTGGTCAAGAGGACTGACAACCTAGGTTTACGCAAAAAACAAAATTTGTTCTTTTCAAAACCTTTGTTAGCAATGGCAAACTTCGTGCTCTTCGAAAAATTTAGATTTTTTTTTTTTAGCAACAAATAGTCTTCGCTGTGAGGGAGTTCCAGGCTGGGTCCAACCTCACAGAGAAGCAAGCACGTCTACATTCTGTTTTTTTTTTAACAAATGGAAGAGCCAGCTTCACGGAGTGACCACGAGTTCAAACCGTCATACGTCGATCGAATGCCACCGAAACCACGACCAAATCCGAGTTCAATCTGCGTATTTCCTGGAATCAAGGCCCAGCTTCTGCAAGCGCGCACAGTATGATAAATCTTTGAGACCAGGGGGGGGGGGACTTTTTGTGACGCGGTGCTGAACCGCGACTCTTCTTCTCCGAATAGACCTACTTCGGCCCCCCATGTCCTTACGGTTACCCTCCTTTTGCTTTGGGAAGGGCAGTTCATGTCGTTGTTACTTGGATCCGCGTACCCAATGAAAACGTATGCTACAGTCTTAACTTCGATGTGATATTGTGAGTACAATTTATCCCATCTGTTAACGGTACTGCTTTTATCAAAACTGTGATAAAGAGTGCAAGACGTTGGGAAACATTCAGTTTAAAATTAGGTACTCGACCTGTTCTTCCTTTATGCCTTCAGCTAATCAGTTTCCATCATCCGTTTTTTTTTTTTTTTGTCTTTATATATTCAAAATTTACATATAGCCGAGCCTATTCAAAACAATTTTGTGTGTTTACATTTTGGCATGCATAATTGGTTCTTTCGTATAAAAACAGGTTCGCAAAAGCATCGGGGAGTTTTCTACATGAAAATCAATTTCAATTAAGGGTAAAGGGTCCCATCAAGTGTTCGCCATATAAATTAGTGATATTAGAGCCAAAACGGCTGCCACCAAGTTTGTGCACTGTGACTGAGGTTGGCGCTAATGACCAAGCTGTCGACGCGCCATTAAGCCTCAATTCCCCCCCCCCCCCAAGTTTGTGGTCCGAACCGCAATCACTCAAGCTTAACTGACAATCACCGTGGTCGTGAATGATCGCGGTTGGGACGGGACGGATAACTTGGTAGCAGCCATTTTGGTTCTGATATCACTACTTTCTATTGGGAAAACTTGATGGGTCCATTTACCCTTAAGAAAAATTGATTTTCACGTAAAAAAAAAAATATGAGAGAAAACTCCCCGATGCTTTTGCGAACAGGTTTTTATAGGGACCCATTAAGTTTTCCCTATAGAAAGTAGTGATATCAGAGTCAAAATGGCTGCCACGAAGTTTTCCGTCCCAACCGTGCATGATCACTCAATCTTAAGCGACACCTCGGTGATTGTCAGTTAAGCTTGAATGATTACGGTCCCGGACCACAAACTTGGTGGTAGCCATTTTGGATCTGATATCACTACTTTCTATGGCGAAAACTTGATGTGTCCCTTTATGGGGTTTTTGTATGATTTTATTTTACGTGAAAATAAATTTCTTTTTCATTCTGTAGCATGACGAGAGTGAATCGCTTCCGTTTGGTACACGCTCTTCTTCTTCTTACTTGATGACGATGTCGAAATATTAATATTTAGAAAATGCTACCATTGTAACGTAACTAGAACAACCGTACGACGATGTTTTAAAGGTACAGCTCTTCCGACTGCCTAACATTTATTTACGACATAATGTTGCGCAGGGTGGCTGTCAATATTTGTCAATTTAATAAACATCTATTAAAAAAAATATTAACCCTGTTTTCGTCCTGACAGTTTTTAAAACGATGCGGTTTAAATCCTGTATTAGCGTGGCTGCAACAGTGCTTAAAGGAATACTAAACCCTCACTTTTCCAATTTTTTTTCATGATAGCTAAGACCCTAAAAACCCCTTCAAAACTGTATAAAATGTCGCTTGCCTTCTTACTTACGTCGTAATAAATTAAAATAACTGCGTTTTTTAAGACACTCAACCAAACGTAACACTACGAGAGCTCGCGACTATGGAGGTTTTTGTGACGCAGCATGACGTCAACACATTTAAGGGAAATGGGGAGCGTATCCCTTCCCATCGTGCAGCGCGCGCGACCTAGTCTCTGCATGTAAACAAACATGGCTACCAACAACGCTGACGCTGTCAATTCGTTGGAGCTTTATCAGTTTGTACCCGTAACGCCACTGTTTCCTGTAACATCCAGCCACTTCCGCGGCCGGGTGGCATCTTTTTCGGCATTCGGTAAGCTGAACAAACTTATTTTGTGGTTTGACGAACTTTTACACTCCTTCGCTATGCACGAAGGCATGATGTTTTAGCGGCGAACGAGCTAACCGGAAACGATGTCCCAGGCGATGCCGTTTTGTTTCTGGCGCACGCGCAGGTCACGCAGACAGCTGGGAGGCGCCTTAAAAGTCTTGACGTCACGACGCGTCGCTCAAAAGGGATTTTCTCCAGAGCTTGTGCATCGTCTGCTTAAATCAGGTGGTTTAAAAATTCGTACGGCTTAAAAAATGACGTCGGATGACTGTTAACATTAATTCCAGTATCTAAACTATCGATACAAAAATTAATTGTTGGAAGGTTTAGTATTCCTTTAAGAATAGTCAACTTATAGGCACACTTTTTTTGGGATACTTTTAGACTTCTCACGGTGCGCACGTCTTTATTAAGCAATCCACTACTTTGGACCACTTGTGAGGTGTGCGCCCTGGGCATGCGGTGGATGCGCACGCCACTACAGCATGCCCTGGGCGCACACCTCACGCTCTACTCTGAATCTTTCAAC
>JAHWFP010226257.1:0-13327 GCA_023313725.1 Lithobius niger
GTTGTAGAAGCGACGGAAGAAACGGGGGTTCAAACTGTCACCAATAACAAACATGGCGGTCTCCGTGTGATGGATGAGGAAGGAAGTAGGAAGTGTTGAAAAGTTGTCAAGCTTCATCACCCTAGAATGAAGATGTCTCCTTGCCTCTGATTGGCGACATCCGGTCGGGCAGCATTCTGTCGACAACTCTGATTGGTTGTTGCAATGCCAGTCGCACGTGTCGCCCATGTGACTCAATTTACGAGCCTGTCTTGCTTGACTTTGAATGGCTGTGAAATGGGCCGTTGCTGCTATGGCCCTCTTGTGGCCAATAAAAGAAACAGTAAAGCGCAGGAGGATGTACAAAAAACTCGTACAAGATATAGAATAACCGCAGACGAACATTATAGCGGCAGTGACATAAAAAAATTAGATTTGTTTGGGAGAAACATGCACACAAAAAAAGTTGTCGCATGGGTTGTAAAAACTGTAACAAAAAAATCGCTGTAAAAAAACGTTAAACATGCTGCAGGTCATTTCCAGTATCGTATGGCAAATAAAAACTTAAATGTTTTTGACCTTTTTTTCCTTTCTGTTGGTATGTCGTTTTTAAAAAAAGTTGTGAACGGGAAAAATGACAGAACCAATTAGGATGAAATGTAGCAGGTTTTCTTTTTTTTTGTATGGAGGCTAAACTACACCGAATTAAAAAAAAAAATTTCTGTAGGCAGTACAAATGTTACTTTAAATGTTACTGCAAAGTTTTAAAAGCCCCGAGTCTGTTCACGAAAAGGAACTGTCTTGATAAAAACTTTAGGTTGTCACGGGAGGGTGGTGGGGAGATCTCCAGAGGGTGACTATTTTGGGCAAAACGGGATTTTTTTGAGGGGGGGAGGGGAGGGGGGAGTCACACAATTCGTGACGTCACTTTATTTTTTTTTAGTATACGAACATATTTATGCTTAATGTATTTATTTGTAATTGGGGCAGTTCATAAATAATGCCACCTAAATATTCCCTATTTTTAGCCCCCTCCTTCATATTGTCACATTTTGTAACAATTTATGTAACCTGCCACTCCTCTCCCCCACCGAAATAGCTGCACATATGTCGACTATCCTCCCCTCCTCTGAACCTTCGTTGCCAATAAAGCGGAAATGAATTCGGTAAAACTACTAATTTTATAGATTTTTTACACATCTTATGCTGGATGTAAAACGGGAATAATATTAGATAAAATGGGAGTAACAATAGATAAAAACACCAGTTAAGCGAAACTTATCCTTTCATCCAATAACACATTTCACATAAAAATATTATGTGAAATGTGTTATTGGATGAAAGGATTAAGTTTCGCTTAACTGGTGCTTATCTATTGTTTCGCTGAGCTCACTGAGTTTTGCAGGGAATATTTGTGAATGGAGGAAGGAGATATGAAAGCAACCGCATGGCAACACAATTGCGCCCTTACTTTGAATGGGCGCAAATAATCATTTGCCTATTGTGCCTAATTTAGCAAAACAGTGCAGAAAAAATACAGCTGAAAAGCTACAAGTAATGGACTAAGCGGAAGTGGATGAAGATGCGTCAAAGAGCCAAAAAAGATGCGGCTAAAGAGCCACAGAGAATAGACGTCACGAAAAATTACACTGGCTGACGTTTATTTAACGAAAACAAAGATGACCAAAAAAAACAAGTTAAGTATGCTATAGAGCCTTATCTCTTTAAAAAATAAAGCGATAAAGGAGGATAAAGAGCCTTAGCTTTTTGTGTTGGAATAATCAGTGTAATTTAGGTAGATGGCTATAAATTAAAAAAGTGCACAAACAACAAATAATTCTATGTTTCGGAGACAGATGTACCCCAATGCCAAGTGAGAAATAAATCAATTAAGCGCAAGCCATAGCAAAAAAAAAAAACAAATGCATTAAGAGTGCCAATCAGGCAAACCTAGCATATAAATAGTAGAAAGGCATCGATGTGCTGTAGGGCAAAACCACAAACACAATCGGAGATCAAGTAGTTCAACTTCCTGCGAATATAGGTTCACTTCCTGCGAATATAGGTTAGAAATGACGTTCAGCTGGTTGCATAAGATAAATACAGAGTGCTTCCCTGACAGAAAAAAAAACTGACCACACTTCAGACCTGGAAAAAGCAATGGCCCTTCTATTAAAAAAAAACAAAACAAAAAAACAGGATTAACCTAAAAACCTTAGTGCACCCCCTAGTGCACAATCATATTTTACCAGAGAATAAAAATATTAAAGAATATATAACCATTTTGGGTAAACTGGTTCTTTCCCATTTTTCGTGACGACTTTGTTACGAAAAATGATGACAAAACATAAAATAGATTATAAACTCTGCAACCAGCTGAACGCAGGGTTTCCAAAGGAGGGGAAAATTCACATTTTGACGAAAATTTACCATTTCCGAGCGGGCAAAAAGATAAAAGACGGACATTTGAGGAGAGTTCATCGGTTGCATAATATTTAATGGGTAACACAAGAACAACTGTTGGGTTTATCCAAAATTTCAATTACGGAACACAAATATATCATGACTTAGTCCATCATAGCACTATTCAACAGAATTGGCAAATTAAGTCTGTCTTCTATATGAGCATGTTTGCTGCATTTTCTGTATCGATTTTCATACTAAACTTGGTGTGTAGCAAACCTGGTCGCTGTGTGCCGTGAAATACCGTTTCCAGTTTTGGCAATTTGCACTGAAAACTCAAAATTGCTACATACTTTGAATTTATTCCTTGTTTTCATTACAGCTGTGTTTTAATGCCTACAAAATTTTGTACGGCGGATAGGAAAGGGAAAATTGAGAAGTTACTAACCTCGGTTTGCCGAGAAATCCTGGCTGAACGTCCCTTGTATAGCCAAAATGGCAATGGAAGAGGTCGAACTGCTCGACCTCCAATTGTGTTCTTGGTTTTGCCCTGAAGCTCACTGATTCTTTTCTAATTGATATGCTTGGGTAGCTTGATATTAGCATGATATTGTTAGTGTACTTTTTTGCGATCCCTTGAGCTGAGTTGATTTATTTCTCACTTGATAAGGGGAACATCTGTGCACGAAACGTCGTAATTGTCTTGTTGTTGGTACACTTTTTCGGCTTATTTTTATTACACATGCCACCAGTTCTTATTTTAATGTAATAGTGTCATGTAGCACACCTTAATATACACCCTGAAGACTGCACAATCGACACATTTGAATGTATAGTGTCACATAAATTAGACACTGAAACTATACATTTCCTTAAAATTATTGATACTTAATTTAAATTGCTGGTACAAAATTTTGTGTGGAAGCTACCTATATATCCAGTGCACTTCACAGTGACAGAAAACTCTCTATAAAAAAAACAGTTTACACAGTACAATAATAATACAAATGTGACCTACATCGCAGCACGCAGTAAAATATAGAAAAGAAAAAAATAAATAAATGACCACCAAAGTCATCAGTTGAGATATGCTTTCTTCGCTAGAACTCGTCATTATTTCACAACCGCAATGATACAATCTCTTGCCACAAGAGTAACAAATTCTCGACACTTTTCCGCTGTCTGTCGTCTCAACCACACCACGACCGAGTCTTAAACTTAAGGGAACCCTTGGGGGTCGTAGACGTTGCTTCCAGTTGCTCCGGGTATCAAGTAAATTTCCTTAATGAGCAGAGCGTCCCCGAAGCAACTTTACCCAAGTCGGGATCGTCGTAACTCACGTCGTAACTATTTCGTCGGAGTCGTGATGCATCGTTGTTTTATTTTTTGAGTTTGTTATCATCCAGTAGAAAAAAAAAGAAAATAAGAAAGAGGGAGATACAGAGGGAAGAAACGGAAGGACAGAGGAGAAAGATGAGAAAGGAGAAAGAGTGGGATTGAAAGAGAAAAGGAAGGGAAGAAGAGAGAATAGTTACTTTAATTCCATCATCATCTCCATCACTCAAGTTCACTCGCCTAACATTTTCAGAGGCTTCGTTGTTCCCAGGGAAGTTTGATTATCTACAGCTTAGTAGGGTCAGTCCACGCAACTAAGCAGCAGCACGAGAACCAGTGTGAGAGTCTTGCGAGACGCATCGGAAAGGTAGCGGCCGTTTTTTTTTTTAACACTGATGTGTCTGACGTCAACGCCGTGGTTAGCGCCAATTTTACTGATTCTTGTATCTTATTGGCTGCTATTTTGCAGGGCCAATTGGATGAATACTCAAGTCTGGATGAACAAACGTATGAAAAGATTGGATTCTCATCATGAAACGTATGCCTGACCGATCCAAACATTTAAACTGTTTTTGAGTGCATTAAGCCACCCACATCTAATCGACAATATCATTGAAAATAAGCAACGTTTGTTACATCACGTTAACAGATGGTCAGCATTTTCACAAGAGGGTATCGTAAAAATACGCCATTGTTTTGGTTTCGAAGCAGTGACGTCACCAACGCTAGCACCTTGGGTAATCTCACCCGTTTATACTTTAAAACCGGAAACAACTGCCAGACCTGACGCGTTGCATCATAGAACGTTGTGTAATAGTATATAAATCCATAGTTGCATTGAAGTGGAGCGACTCAAAGGTCCGACGTTAATGGCTGTTCCCATTTCAGTTCAGGGTTGTTTGCATTGTGCATGTGTGCTTACAAATTCATTATCATATTAATGCTAAATGAAAGCATCCACACACTCTGAAATGGTTTGGCATTTCATCAGGTTCGTTAAATAGATAATTACTAGTTAAAACTAGTTAAAGTACCGAAGTACTATATATTTTAATGTTTTTACCAGTTTGGCTTCTTTATTTGATAGTACATTTTACTTTCTTAAACTATTATTAATCTCCGCGTTAATTTCAAGACTTTTTTTTTAAGTTAAGATAGGTCAGCCGCTGGATTCGACTCAGCTCTGACTTGGTTTGTAGACGAGAACGCTGACCACTGGACTGTAATTGTTCACTCTGCTCTGGCTTTCTGGGATCCCTCACTTAGCTTGCCGTCGACCTACGAGTTGCTTTTTCTTCCATCTTGCACCTGTATCCATTTGAACACATCTGGACTGAAGGCGTATGAATGCTGTAACGTTCTCTGTATTTCATCGCATATTAGCCTGTTTGGTATCCGGTTGTGACCAAAACCAGCTAACCGTGGTACTGCGTTGCAAGGTCAATCACAACGGTGGAACACCTTAGTTCCGGACTGGTCAGATATAGCGGTCATGGATGCCAACGTGTATGTCGCATAATGGGTCACTCAACTCGACACTTAAGCCAAGTTTCGACTATCGTGGCTCAGTCACACAGAAATTATACTGTAATCCATGTAGTCTTGATAAGGTTGAACAATATCACAATTAAAGCTACAAGGAAGACATGTCATGTTTGTAATTCCATTCCCGTTTGATGCTTCTGACTGTTAACGGGGTAAATATATTCCGGCTTTTTTTCGGGTGTTTCTTTGTATTCGCTTTCTTGTAGCTTGAATATTTTCCGCGATGGTATTTATCCCATACCCTTAATCTCAAATGGCATATGACCGAGTGTAGAATTGTGACTCAGGAGAGATATAATTACCATGAACGAATTCTGAACCATGAATCTGTGCTTGTGCCAGTATTTAAGTACAAAGTTACCACCTAATCTGCTATTCTCATCAGTTAAATTCAGTTAGTAGCGATAAGTTACTGTTCCTCTAGCGTATCAATACAAGCAAAATCCTATAGTCAGTTCCACACGCCAAAGCTACGCAGAAATGCATACTAGCATCTACTCAGCTAAAAATTGAAGAGGTAAATCAAATATTTAAAACTGGCGTATTTATCTAAGCAATAAGGTTTCAAAACCGTAATCTTTGTTCTACTTACCACCGTAGTAGTAACCTATTTCATCTTTTGCTGATGAAAGATGGAAGGAGCAAATTTTACTGATTATTTCATTACATCATCGCCCTCCTCCGACTCGATCAAGCCTGTAAGTAATTCACAACCGCCGTTCACTAAACACAGAAGAAACCACAAAAGGACCCAAGCCGCCAACCGCAAATCAAGCTCAATTAAATCCCATTTCTTTCGTCGTTTCCCCTGTATCTGTCTGTCTCCATCAGTTCGGGATAATAAAAAAAAAAGGATGTGATGGCTTGCAGCTACGACCATGGAAGACGATGATGAGATGGTTGCTAAGTAACGCCACCTTGGCAGCCTCAGGGATTACATAGCTCATAACTTCCACTTGAGAGAGGATATCAGGGGAATGCACACAATTCTGTTAAGCCCTCCCACTCCATTCTCAATCCAGCCTAGACTTATAACGCCATACGTGACAGGATCTTTCATTTTAAAGGCCCACACACGCAAATTCGTACGCTTAACGTATCATAAAACGTCGCGAGGACCCACAAGGTTAATGGAGCAGCCAGTTGGCATACGACTGGTTTTGTAAGAGCACTAATCTGAGAATGTAAGCAATGACAATTGTCCCTACCGGGAGTGGAACCCAGGGCAGTATCTTGCTCAGATTAGTTTATATTGTAAAGGAAAACTAGAAATAAGCCATCAGGGAAAATCATAAACTAGATTAACGTAGTCAACCACCTTTATTTCTTACATTTTATGCCGCACCCTGCTACGACACTGGTCATATGATTGTCCTTCATGATGCATGGCCAAAAATCTGGTTTTGCAGTGCTCCCAGTAATGCAGGGAAGTGGTTTGCAGGACTCCCAGGGATGCAGGAAAGCTGAACCTCAGGTTCAACTTACAGCCGGAAAGATTTCACCAAGCTGAACATTAAAACCTGAATATTCTAGGTGTTTCTTAAGTAAAAATCGATCTTTAGTAAAAGGTTCGTAGTTACAGTCATTCTTAAGCACGAGTTGTTCTTTAACCAACCTTTTCGTAGCTTGGCACTCACTACAGAATGAGTCATTCTAAGGTTCGCACTGCACATATGCGTGTAAAGAGCTCGCTAGAATTTTCAGCTTTTAAATTCAGCTTCGAGCAAATTTTATGGTTAAAGTTGTACCTAAGTTCAGCTCCCCCATATCTCCCAAGTAGTGCAGGACCACACTGTTAGCCATACAATGGGCATGTCAATGTGTGACTGCGGACCTCTGCATGTAACCCACGGCAAGTAAAAACCAGATATGTTACGATGAGTACGAATGCCTTCAATGACCTTGTTACTTATGATCTTTTAAGTGGTTTCTGTAAACCAGTTTTCCCTACGCTTGCAAGCGAGGTCGGTACGGTACGATTCCTCCTCATCACTAACGGCTGGTATACCAACTAATTTACTGTACGCACGCGCGGACTTCAGCTGCTTTTTGAAACCAACATGGCTGCCGTTCTCTATCCCAAGAACCGCCGCAACTCTGGACTCACAAACTAGTGAATACTTATTATGAAACGTTAAGCCGTGCCGCTCAGAACGTAAAATTGTATTCGAGTGTATTAAGCTACACAGAATTCCAATCGACCTTATGGCTGAAAACGAGCTAGGTTTGTTTACCAAGTCACTGGTCGGGCATTACTGGCTCAAAATGGTAACGTAAACGCGCGCTTGTCCTTTGCGAGGCCAGAGAGAAGTCGACTGCTTGCAAAAGCACCTATAAGTACCACCTGCCAAAAATCAAACGCAACAAGCGTCGTCGCTGGTTAGTTTGCCCTCCCGGTGCGCCGTAGCCAATAATTCTGCCATTGTCGTTAAAAATTTCAAATGGAAGAAATAACTACCCAAAAAAGACCATAGTCATTAATTCCGTTTGTTTTTAAGAACAACAAATTCCGAATCATTGTGATCTGCAGTGATTACCACAGAACCTCGCCACAAAAAACATGTAGAACAGCGTTTTTTATTGTTGTTGGAGTTGGCTTTTTTCCGATTTTTTTTCGTCCCGCCGCCTAGTGAAAATAGAATGTAACAGAAACTGCACACCGTTATTTAAACCCAAAAACTGGAGCGAAAAATAAGTAAACGAATTACCTTTTCGCCCGCTGGACAAAAGATCTTACAATCTTTCTCTATTGTGGAAGAGGGGGATGAGGGGTCCCCGGGTCCCCCTCCACTGCAGTCCATTGCACAATAGAGCCGGGGCTTACAAATTTTCAACAATACTATCTGTCATTTATACACACACCATTCAAAACCAAGCTACACAGATCAGAGTTATGTTCTTGTTTTAAGCTTCATGAAGATGAATTGTCGTTTCCCTTCTTTCAATTTTTGGAGTCGGATTAGCACGTCTTTGTTTCCTTGCATTTTACTGGTAGTGGGTTTCAAAATCGAATTCTGCAGCGTAATGTTTGCCGAGCTCCAGTTAATCCGCAAATTTTTAAAAACAAAAGTGTAATTTGTTTTTATTTCTGTTGTCTGAATACTTATTTTTTCCGTCTTTTATTTTTTTTTAATACGGTTCATTTTCTGAATGTTATCAAAGTCTAAAGTGATTAGGCTCTGTAGCCTACTTTAGCTTGCCTTTTTCGGTCATTTTTGCTTTAGTAAATAAACGTCAGCCAGAGCCTAATTTTGTATAAGGTTTGTCCTCAGTAGCTCTTTAGCGCCATCTGCATCCTCTTGTCATCCCTTCCGTCTCCTCTTTACATTTTTCAAATAGTCAATTGCTTGTAGCTTTTCAGTTGTCTTTGTCGGCACCATTTGGCCAATTAGGCACCATTTTTAACAGTAGGGGGGTAAATAACCATTGTATTGATGTGCTTTTTCTTTCATATCCTTCCTTCCTTTCAAACTTTAATGCTAAAGTCAGGCTTGAACTTACAGTTTAAGCATTTACTGCACAGACCGGCGTTAGTGATATTTGTGTGGGTGCTGAATATCCCATAGACAAAGTAGGGTACGACTCACAAAATAGTAAGTTTTGATATACGATAGACTGCAAGCGGCCAACACAAAACTGGTAATTCAAAAACCTCACACAATTTTTAACGATGCTTTTTTAACGTTTTTATTGGTGACCTAACACCCAAACACCCTCGTCTACAAGATTTACAAGCAAAGGCATAAGTATTTCACGGCTCTACATATTTTTCCACACGTCTCCAGAAGCAATGTATCACTTGGAGTAACGAGCTCTTTCCGTGTAAATTGTAGGGATGCTTCTATGTTTGGATCACTAGATCCGGGGTGGTCTGGAGCACATGGTGCAGCCCGCACACAAACACAGATAACACCTTTTTTTTTTATTTCTTGTTCCAAATTAAAGAAATTGGTTGCCTTACTATAGTCCCTTGACTGAAGAAGCTATTCTTAGTTAAGTCACACAGATTGCACCCTACCACCACCCTACCTTGTCACATTCTGTCACAACTTCTACAGCAAAACTAGAAAAGTATGTCACAGATGTTGACCCCCCTCCCCCCCCCCCTTTCGCCAAATGAAAGATTTTAGCAGCATCTTCTGGAGCTATAGAAAGATATGAAAGGAAAGGTAAGTCAACGCACTGGTTATTTGCACCCATGCCTTCAGAACTCTTGTCCTATTTTGGCCAGCAATACAATACACAATAATTCACAGTACGTGGTAGGACTTGTGTGCTTGCCGTACACATTTTCTGTACTTTTTGATTCACAAAATACACAAAGTATGTACTGAGAATGCACAATTAGTATTGCGACAGGACTGTCAGTACAGACTGCCAGTGCACAGAGAACTGTCAGTGCACAAATTCTTCAAAGTTTAGAAAAACGTAAAGGGAAAACGAAAGTGGTGTAAACACGAAACCCAAACGAAGAAGATACCGCTAAAGGGCCATAGAAAATATTTTCAAAAGATGCGGCGCAAGAGCTGGGTTTGTTCCTTGTGGATTTCCGGCCTTGGTTGTGTCGCTTGTCGATCTTATTGTTCGTAGCTCGTCAGCTACGTGTAATTAACGTGTTGTGGCGTCTTGTGCTCCATCCCCATCGCCTTAATTGGAGCAAAGCGAGACCGAGGGCCGAGCGGAGGTCCATTTATAAATTAACTCCATCGCAAACATTGTATCCGAATCACGAAATAACCACTGTATTGAAACCAGATTTTGTACCTTGATGGCGTTGCATCCAGAGGTGGAGTTTTAAAAAAGAAAATTCAAAATCGGACTTGTTCCTAAGGGATAATCAAGGGGACAAAACGCAGAGCTGGTGTGAACGGTTCGCCTATTCGTTCACCAGTAGTGTGTCCGAAGTGCTAAAATGTGCCGCATCGTTAGTAAATACCAAGATGGATGGATATAATGTGCGCTCAAATTTCTGACGCATTAATTCTCAACTTGACTTCAAATTTGACGCTTTCCAACAAAAATTCTTCAATTTTGCGGGTGTTTTGTCTGCTGAAAAACAAAAGTCGGAAAACTTCTAGTCTCAATCGCCGTCAACGTCATCCAGCGACGCACTATGAAAGCAAATGGACAAAGAAACAAGATGCGATGACACAACAAAACAAAAAAAAAGAGCCACAACGCTGTCTCCAATGCAACAAGGGTTGTTTGCAATAGCTTTGCTCCATTTTGTCAACAGTGTTACTGGTGACGTCCTAGTTTAGGCTATAATTGTTGGTCTAAATTAAGAAAGAAACGAGCAATATGTATTAACAAACAGAATAAAAATGGCGTGATAAATGTCTTGAAGTACAATGCTCCGACTATTTTTCTTAAAATTTTGAAACCATGCTGAAAAATGACATATCTCTGCATCTCACGCGAATATAGCTTTTACAGCATTTGCGTATATTTTAATGAATGGAGCACAACCGTCCTGGGAAAAGAATGGCCCCTGAAATGCACTCGTGTTCATGTCGGTTGTGGCATATAAAAACGTAATAGGTATTTTCTAGCAAAATTGTCCCTTTTTATTAACTGCAGTTGAAAAGGATGTTAAATGGACAATTTCCCTTTTTAAGTATTTTCTTTGCGTCCTTGTTTTGGTTAGTTATATTGATAGGCGAATTAGTTATTGCACCTCTTTCTAGTCCACTCCAGTGGGAGTTTGTTCAATACTATTGCCCTCAAACAAATTGTGCGCTCTGACTCGTACATAATTATATGCAACAACAGCAACACCCAGCGAAAACAACACCGTCACATCTAGGTGAAAACACAAGCCTTTAGCAGCGCCAGCGACACTTACGCCAACGCCTTCTGCCGCCGCTCTGCATCAATAGTTGTCAGCATAACTATGAAGGAAATTAACATATTGGCATTTGCTTAAAGGGATATACCTCCCAGCACCATTTTTCTCGATCCTCCACATCAAGTACGGCCCCAAGGGTCTATTTCCTTACCGTTAGTCAATCCCTTGGCAAAAATCCGTTTTAAAATGTGGCGTCTAGGATATTTTCTGTTGAATAATTGTTAACTTTATTTACTGTATCCAAACACGTATATGATGCTTTGCGCGCTTACAATAATCATCACGTTTCATCTGTGTGTGTGCATGTACTAATTTTCTAATAATTACCATGAAATCAAAAATTTTAAAGACTAATTCGGTAAAAAGTAAAATTAATTATTCCAATAGATCACCGAAGCAAAATTATAAGACACTAGCCTAGAAAATTATACATTGTGATGTTAAAATACGAGAATAATTTCGGTTTGTGACGACACAATCTTCAACTTGATGCTGTTTCGTGTACTATTCCCAAAGCCAACCGAGACAGCAGCTATGTTCCTCGCTGAGAAGAACGCAGCTACCACCCCAGCCGACCTTGGCTCTGGTAAGTACGCGGATGGCTATCTGCGCGTAGCTGTTATAAAGCAGGCGGATTGTTTTAGGCAGGCCAGGTGTCCCTTTAACTAATCCAGTTTTTTTTTTAACACGGCCAGCTATACGTAGCATTGTCAGATCAAAAAAACAGAAAGGACATCAAGGAATTCAAAAATAACACAGGACAAGGTCACAAGACAAGGTCTAAATAATCTCATGAATTTGAATCTAATGCCCATTCTGCACATTTCATTAAACGTCATCATTGAAAATTGGTCGTATCAGCGTGTTTACTCTGTCAATTCAATCCGTTAAACTAGGACCCGTTATTTTTGACGGGTTTTCAGCTAGCGGCAAATAACGACCACGAGCTACTTCACCATAAAAGCCAGTCACTACTTCAGTTGAAATTAGAAGTGATAATGAAGTAAAAGAAATAGAGAGAAAAATATATTGTCATTCCTAGAATTTACATACGGTACGACTTTGTCGGAAAACAAACGGATTCTTGGCTATGATACCCCGACTGCTTCATTTGTATGTCTTAGCACGAATATCCTTTCCGGATTTAATTTCCCGAAATCGAAGGTCGAGAGAGGGAAATTTGCTGGAAAGGAGTTGCGTGCTAATACGCACAAGTTATACATTTCATAAAAGCACGAGTGGCATTCGGTTTGAAAATTTTTTGTTTTTCTTTCCGCAAAATGATTATCCGAAGTAATTTCGTTTTACGGTTTCGTTATCGATTCACCATGGTCTTTTCAGTGTAAGTCAGCATGTTAGTCCTTTTGCGGAAAGAAAACGAAAATATCACAATAATACAATAATTCTCACAAGTAATTAATAGTTGTTAATAGTTTTTATTAATAGATAAACATGGTCAACTGAAAACCGCAAATAAAGATCGGCCTTATAAAGTAGTCATATTATTAAGCCAAGGAAATGCCACCAAGATTAGCCTCATTAACCAGCCAGCGCTCTTCTTTAATTTCTTTGACGCCTCTACTCTCACTAAGATTAAATTAAAGTTGAAAAAAAAAACAGGCTCACGAAGGGTTAAGATACTTCCATAAAGAAAGGCGTCTTGGAGGGGGAGAAGTCGACGCTCCATCACAGACCAAAATAAAATGACAGGTACGCAAAGTTGAATCAGTGTTAATATGGGGTTTAGGAAGTGGGGGGGGAGGGGGGGGGGCTGGACTTAGAGGGTGTAAAACAACATACAAAGAGACAGTATCAGATATACTGTTTTTTTAAGAAGCCTTATACGACTTAGTGAGACTAAAATTGTGGGAAGATAGTCTGTAATGGGGAGATCTCAAAAATTGGAGTCGGTGTTCTGTATCTATAGACTTTTTTTTTTGAATGAGAGACACATTTTTTTTCATAAATTACTTGCTCACTGGGGCATTTTCCCCTACTAGGGGGCGTTTTTTTTCCTATGGGCGTTTTTTCTTGGCGGCGTTTTGTCGGCGGAGTTTCCGGATACCGTATCAGAAATCTGAACAATGGAACGATTCGAGATCAAACACCTAGGAATGGGTGTGTAAACACGATGAGCTACCGTGCCACGGACAACCCAAATATTAGTGACGTTGTTTGTGATGAGCTATCAATTGTTGGTAGACAAATGGGGCCACC
>JAHWFP010226258.1:4180-27970 GCA_023313725.1 Lithobius niger
ATAATAATAATAATAATAATAATAATAATAATAATAATAATAATAATAATAATAATAATAATAATAATAATAACGAATCTAGGTTCATACTGAATGAGAAGGCGTCGTATGGCTGGAGACTTTGCGAACGGGTGCGCAAAGGATGCTCTACTGTGGAGGGTTGGAGTCTGATCTGCCCAATGGTCTCGAGGGCATTTATTTCCTGGGTTTACAGCCTGAAGGGGGAGGTAACTTCGGTTAGTATGGTGGCGTTTAGTATGGTGGCGTTTAATTCCAATTTCTCAAAAGTGTAAGATATCCGTGCGTGCCGCCGCCTAGGCTGGGGGAGTGGTCTTCTGACTGGCATAGCCGCCACCCTCTTCCGTCGCGGAGCTGAAAGCAGCGATCAAGCTGTGGCTTGATGGCTTGGCGGGGGTTGATCGTATTACCTATGGAGACATCAGGGGGCTCGGAGAGGAGGCAAAAGTTCAACTTGTGGATTTCTTCCATGGGTTCAATGGTAGAGCTCCTATCCGGCCATTGTGGTTGTTTTCGATTCTCTGCCCTGTGTTAGCGAGGGGGAAAGTTAGGTCGTCGGTAGAAAGCTGTAGGCCAATCGGTCTTCTATCATGTGTGGTGAAGGTCTACGAGAGAATTTTGGTGGGGCGCCTGGTGTCACAATTGGAAGCTTCAGGAGGGCTGTTCAGCACTCAGTTTGGGTTTCAGAGACACAGGGTAGCGCAGGACGCGATTTTGTTTTTGGAGGCTAGCATCTGTGGTGCTTGGCTGCAGGGCCACTTCGCAGTGGCAGTCTTTTTGATATCAGGGCAACCTTTGATACTGTTGATCTTGACTGGGTCATAGCTGCCTTGGAGGGGCTTAGGGTGGGATGAAAGCTTGCCTGTGCGTTTCTAGCTCTTCTCAGGAATAGGTGTTTTGCTACTAGAGTGGGTGGCAGAGGGTTGCCACAAGGGACCTGTCTCAGCCCGGCCCTCTTTGCGGCGTGCTAAATAAGGTGCTGGTGCGGTTAAGTCACCTTGTGGAAGTTGTGGCCTACGCAGATGATGGGGCTGTTTGGCTGGTCGGTTGAGACCTACCGGCCTTGCTCGGTTCCCTGGAGCAAGCTCTAGTCGTAGGAGAGGGGTTCCTTGCTGAGAGGGGCCTCTCTCTCTGTCCCAGACTAAGACTGAGCTTGTGGGTCTTCAGTACGGACCCTCCGGTTAAGGCTTCCATTAGGGTTGGCACGGCTGTCATCGAGTCCTCCTCTGTCCGGTATCTGGGAATAAAGCTGGACCCACAACTGACCTGGAGGCCAGTGGCGGATTTAGGTGGGTGCGCTGGGTGCGACCGCTCCGCCCTTTGGTGCTAAAGAAATTTTTAAAAAGCCATTCTCGGAAAAAAAATTATTTAACACGTTTCTGCGTTGACCTTCAAAATGGTTTGTTGACTTGCCCACGAATGACAAAAAAAAAAAAAAGGTAATAAATTAAAGGGTCTTCAACTTAGCCCTAAAGGGGTCACACTGGTGAGTCACCTTCTTCCCAGAAACAAGCCCCACACAGAAGTAGACAAGAAAGGGAGCATCGTTCACAAATTACGTAACACGTTTTTTTAGCAACGTAAACTGCCTCCTCCCCGTTACCGTTTGTAACACCAATGTAGCACTTGGCATAATCCCTCAACTGAAAATACGTAATTAATTTTTGCATGAATTAGTTTTTATAAGATGTGATTAGTATAGGGACGTAATGACAAGTCAATTTGAAAAAAATAAAATTACAAGTTGCAAACAGAAATTACAAAAATCATTTAGCTAAACGAATTTAAATTAAGCAAAAAATTATTTAGCGAAAATTAATGGTTACGTACCACTTCATCACACTCCACTCCCTAACACATTTTCGCTACCCTTCCTTCCCCCCCCCCCCCTCCAATGCGTCACGTACGTCATTTGCGTACACTCCCAAAAGAAAGGATTAAGACATGCCAGAGGTTGTTACTATCCTTGTGATTTACACAACCGCAGTTCAAATCGTTTCATCTGGTTAGGAAAGTAAATTCATACCAAGGCCCTACCCAGCTACCAAAAGTTGCCAACATGAAGCGTAAGAAAAACACGCAGAAGTTGAATATATTTAATTATTTTGCAACACCTGAGAAAGCATCACACTGCTTTCCATATTTGCAACAATTCCTGTCACAACAGCAACTGCAGAAAGAAGTTTTTCTACACTATTAAAATATTAAAATTTCACCTGCGATCAACAATGACCATTGACTGGTTAACAGGCCTTGCCTTATTAAATATTCATCGAAACACTCCAAACGTAAATACGGTAATGTAAAAGACAAGTTTGCTAGGAAAGGCAATCGTTGTTTGGATTTTGTTTTGTAAGGCTGCAGTGACAGTCTGCACTAATTATCATTTAAATAAAAAGTGAGTTTTGAAAGCCTTGAGAATGAGAAATCCTTAAAAAAGTGTATTTTAAACAAAGGGTATTTTTTTTTTAATAGTAGTGTTCCATACCAGTACTAAGGAAAATTTATAAAGATTTCAAATTGTCTCCAATGTGAAGAGTATAAGTATCCTAGTATTTACGCATTAGTTTCCAAAAATTCTTCGCGGTATTACTAGCTACTAATAATTTATCTTTTATGATACCGGAAAATCATGCCATAAAATGCCCTCAAATTCTTAAAATTTAAAAGCTTCTGGGGATCTGCCCCACACCCCGCTGGGGAACCTTACAGCGCTCCACCAGACCCCCTAGGTGGTGTAGAACAGCACCCCCCCTTCAGAAATTTCTAGATCTGCCTCTGCTGGAGGCCGAAGTTGCTGGGGTTAGGGATGCAGTGGCGGGGAGGACTAGGATTCTCGGGGCTTTGGCAAATAACAGGTTGCTTGCCAAGAGGTCAGTGGTTTCGGATTTCTATCATGTTTATGTGAGGGCAGTAGCTGATTTTCATTTGCCATTTCTTGCCTCTTTTCGGTGGGCAGCTCATGTGGTCCAGGTCGCACTTTAATGAGGGGTTGCGTCGTGTGACCAGGTGTTTGCCATCTATGCCAGTGGATGCGCTACTTATCGAGGCCAGGGAGCTCCCTGTTCATGTGCAAGCCAGGCGGCTGCTCTCTGGCCTCAGTTTGAGGGTGATTGCTAGGGGTGGTGAGGACCCGCTGGCCCGGGTTCAGGTAGGGTATGGGACTTGGAGTCCGCTCACCCGGAAGTCGCTTGGCTGTCCTGGGCTGGGGGTAACCCTTGTTGGAGGCAAACAGTTGGGCAAATTTCACACCGTATTTGTGGTGCGGCTTTTCGTCCCTTGTGGGTGGTACAGTCTTCTCATGCCAGTTTTTAAAGAGGGTGAGGGCGAGTCTGGGCTGGCCGGTGGTGCCATGGAAGTTTTCTGTGATGCCTCTTTCTTCAGGGATTCGTGGACGGAGGAATTGAGTTTCAATCCCCGCACTGTGGAAGGAGCACAGTTTCCATCTGGCACACATGCCTTCTGCCTTTGTGGCTGAACTTGTAGCTATTGCCTTGGCGCTGAGTTTGGGTCTTGATTATGGGTTTCAGCAGTTTCGGGTCTGTTCGGAATCAGCCGCGAGATAAGCAGTTTGTGCAATGCTCCTTTGCGGATTTTGATGTCTGACATCCTACTGTGTACGACATTGGCAGGTTGCTGTTGGGAACACTCCGTGCGGGTCACGACTTGGGCGCAGGGACACATGGGTTGTTTTGGTAATGAACTTGCCGACGAGCTTGCATGTCGCGAGGCCCTGTGTCCCAGTGGCTCCAGCGAGGTCTCCTTTGTTTTGGCGCCAAGGGATTTAAATACGGTGTTGGACGGGGTCGTGGCCGCTTCCCGGGGTGTCGAATTGTTGGAGAGCAAAGTCGGCAAGAGATTGTTCGTGGTGCACCCATCTGTGGCGAGGCCATGGGTCTTGAATCAGTTGTCCAGGAATGAGGCGGGTCATTCCTCAGGACTAGGCATGCACTCCTGAGGGAGCATATGTTCCGGTTGGGTTGGTGTTCGTCGCCACATTGCGCTTGCGGCGAAGAGGAGTCAGTGGAGCACCTCGTTTTCTCTTGTGGGCAGTGGAAAGGGTTCCGCCGGCTCCCGCTTTTTCGCACTACACACGTGCGATGTACCACAGGTGTTTACTCTGTGGTGCAGGGATAGGGGTGAGGGAGAGGGTGCTCTTCGGAGCCAAGTTCAGGCAGTTTTGAAGTTTTGTGTGACCACTAAAAGGTTCTGTCTGGATTAACCCCAGGGCAAGTCTTGATCTCGGGCTGGCCAACAGTTGACCATGGCTGTCAATAGAAGGTGGTACAGGCTTTTGTGTTTAAGGTAGGCTAAATTGGGTTTACGCTAGGTGGAATGTATGGCCTCGGGCCTCTAAGTTCCCGTAATCAAAAAATCTGAGAACCTGAACCTGCTCGCCCTCTTTCACGTAGTGCATCTCATCCCCAACTTTGCTAACTGAATCTCATCCAACTAAGTGTATTATATATATATAGAATATTAGCGTTACCGGTTTTGCAGCACTAAAACATTATTTTATCATAACGGTGATTATCCTTGAAGTTTTCAGACAATTTATTGCTACGTGAAGGGATTGTTTAACATTTTTTTTAACAAAAAATAAAATGCCGTAGCAAAATATACAGTACACGACTGTGCAAGCATCAAACTATTGTTGTTAAACTAATGATTTAGCCGCAATACAATGTTAACACAGCTTCAATCCAATTTTAGTTAAATCTTCCACCTCGCTCTCTTCATTTGCTTGGGAAATGCTATACTATATGATGGAAAGTGTTCCAGGAAAACAATGGAGCATGAGAGAAAAGCTTCGAAGACCGCCCACTAGATGCCATAACCCCGAAAGCGAAACTATGACGAAAATCGCAACTAGTACATAAATGTAGTATAGGATATACTGGGATGGGGGGGGGGGGTGAAAGTGGGGAGGGGCGTCGGACGAACGTCTAACTGGAAAATCGTCTAATGGGATAATTGTCTAAAATCTGCCTAAATAAAAAAATCTGGAAAAGCATCTAAACGGAATATCGTATAATGGATAATTGTATAATGGATAAACGTCTAACTGGATTAACGTATAACTGCGGTTTCTGATGTTATATGTATAGCCGCAACGAGCGCGGCAGCGCGTGCGAGGCAGGAATATTAGACGAATTTCCATTATACGAATTTCCAGTTAGACGCTTTTCCATTATACGAATTTCCTGTTAGATGATATTCCGTTATACTGTTTTCCGTTATACGTTCTTCCAATTATGCGATTTTCCAGTTAGACCATTATCCCTCGCCCCAGTGGGGAAGAATGTCCGTGTGTTGGTCTGTGTCTGCTCTTTGCATTTTAATGCTATAATGGAAGTGGGGGGAGGGGGAAGAGGAAGAAGGCCTGTGAGTACAGGGACTGTAGCTTCATTTCTCTTCGTTGGAATTTACGGATAAATGTTTAGTTATGGGCAAAGTTACTTCACTCGAGCGAAGCCGGGTAGTTCTGCTAGTAATACCATCATTTCTTACTTTGCATTCATAGTTACAAATTTATGCGTCTTTGTGAGTGATAAATTAAAAGGATTGGATTTCTTTATAGTGTACTTGTAATCTAACAGTTGCAAAACTAAGTGAAGCCTTTTTCAGGAATGGTTTTCTTTTTAACTTTATCTTGCTCAAGGGTCAGACGTAAATGCTAGTTGCCTTTTCTTGTGGATGTGCACAAAAACTGGGCTGACATCAACTGTTATGGAAGTGGTCAGCGACCTTCAGATGATTGCGAACCCAGCTAGCAATTTTATGCATACCTCTTCTCTCTTTGCAGATCCTGGCTGTACGCCCCAGAAAATTAAAGAGTGCATGGCATATAAATGCGTCAAGCCTTGTTGCGAGATGGGAAACTGTAGGTGTTTGTGCAATGCACTAGAATAACAATTGAAAGGACTGTAATGTGTAAACCACCATGTTTGCAGATTAAAGCAAATACTTAAAAGAGTAGCTAGCTACATATGAGTGAATCTACAAAAAATGATGGTCGAAAATTAATACGATATTAGTATTAAAAAACCGCTTAAGCATATAAAATGTGTATATGAGCCTTAAAAATATTATTTACTCTCTTGACGACCAGGTTCTCTCTCTCAGCCTCCTTGCAGCTACCAGCATCTCTTTTGCTTCCCTGCAGTCCATTAGATTGCGTCACAGTAAGCATTAATTTGAAACTAATTTACGAACTCACAAAAGCTAAAAAAGGGGGGGAAAAAAGCGAAAGCAGGAAAGCAATCTTCTTTTTAGCTTTGTGAGTTCGTAAATTAATTTCAAATTAATGAAAAAATATATTCTCATTAATATATTATCAATTTATTGGAATTGTAAGCAAACAGTCAGCATCCTTACAACAACAATAATAATAATAATAATAATAATAATAATAATATGCAAAATAAAGTATGCAAACAAACCATTTTGGTGCCCATTCTTTAAATTTGGGGCAAAATGGAAATTTCTCATTTTTATATGCAATTGAATGATTTTTTTTTACTGAATAAATTCACAAAATGAACAGTTTTCCAGAAGTTTACTGAATTGAAAATAAATTCGTTCCAGTCCTCAGTTTTTTTTTTACTGCAACTTGTGCATTCCACAAAGTTTTCCATAACAAATAAAATTTTGGTACTTAATTTGCTGGGGGTGAGTAGTGGGATGCACCTAAATACGTGGATATAAAAAGTGGACATCGCACAGATGATATATTATTTTTTTTTTAACTGTCGTAAGAATTTTTTTTATGCAACGAGTCAAACACCATTATGAGCGTAATTGTTTGTTGACGTCGTCTACACGCGAATGTCAATGCCACACAACAAATATTATTGACTTTCAGCACTTTGCTAAAAAAAATCAACAATTTAAATAGGCAACACGGCCTTTCCTTTCTTTACAAGTCGTACAGTAAGCTAAACAAGAATTTCATAAAGAAATACAAAAACTGCTTATGCAAAAAATCGCAACATTATTATTTTCATAGGCGAAACACAAAGCTCTCTATTGGGCTAAAGTTTACATTAGGCGCATACTGATATCCTTATCGCTCCAACACCTTCCTAAATACAGAGACAGTTGGTTTCAGAGCGCGGAAATGTGTTAAACCGACAAAAACGTCAAAATACCAGTGTTACCTGGTTAATTTTGGTTTCTATTGCCTATTGAAAAAATACATTACCTAATTTTTAGCATTCTCCTTCTCCAATGCTGTTTCAACTAGAGATTAAACAAGGTTCTTCCGGTTCGCTACTTACTGCGGACCTGCGCCTCCATCGTATATATAGTCGAAGCGGAGCGACAGAGCTCACCTTTTCGACACCTCTACCCTGCCCAAAGGGCAATGAAATGGGAGGAGGGCGGGAGCCAGGTAATATATTTTTTCAATAGGCAATAGAAACCAAAATTAACCAGGTAACACTGGTATTTTGACGTTACTAGTTCCCTTGAAAAAATCCATTACCTAATTTGTAGCATTCCCATTGACTTCGTCAAGGCGGAGGGTGCCATTTGACCGGAGTCCCCTCAGGTAGCGACCGGCCCCTGGAACACAAAGTGATTTCCAGTGTGCACAGGGGTCAAAGTACACGATGGGCTGCTACGAAAGGCCCAACGCGGTACAATCCGTCGGCATGGCGAGACATGTCCCGGAGGTAACGGGATGTGAAGACGGTAGGATGGTGGCAGGAGGCGGATTCCATGATGTCCGTGATGGAGATATTGCTGAAGTGAGCCCAGGAGGTAGAAATTGCACGAAGCTCATGAGCTGTGACTTTAATACCCTCCGTGACACAGTTGACGTCAATGGCGTCGTAGGTCTGGAGGATGACAGTCTTGATCCAGGAGGCAATCATGCGAGCGGAGGTTTCACCGGTCTTGCTGCTGAACGGGAGAAAAAGTTGAGTACGGTCCTTTCGAATAGGATGGGACGCTTTCAAGTAGAAGCGGACGGCTCGTACAGGACAGAGAGTTCTCTCTTGCTCATCGTCCAAGATGCTGAAAAGAGACGGGATGATGAAGGGGTGCATCCGGTCAGTGGGCTTCTGGGTCTTCGCTCGGAAGGAGGAGCTAGGTGTAAGGATAACGCCTTTGAAATCCGGTAGGAAAAAACAATCCTGTTCTCTGGCGGAAAGCAATTGCAGCTCACTGCAGCAGAGGCATGCGGCGAGGGCACCAAGAAACACGGTCTTCCTGGTAAGATGGCTAAGTCGTGCGGAGGCCAAAGGTTCATAGAGGGCAGCCATCAAGGACGTCAATACAATGGAAAGGTCCCAGTCGGGGAACTTTTTGGGGACATGAGGACGATCAAGTTGGAACGAGTGTATGAGAGATGAAATTTTGTAATCCGTGAGGAGGTTGGTATTCCCGGCTGCCTTGAAGACGGCGTTCAGGGCTGACCTATAAACTAAGATGGTAGATCCTTTCAATCCCTCCTTAAACAAGGAGGTTAGGAAGCAGAGGTCGGGCGTAGGAGGATGGACTGGATTGATCTTTGTGCGATACACCAATGAAACCATCGTTTCCAATGGCTGTTGTACATTTTTGTATTAGAGGATCGGACAGCTCGGGAAGCGATACGAGAGGCCTCGTCTTCAAGAATGCCTGTTGAGCGGAGGAGTCGGATGATAGTAGCCACCCGTGAAGGCGTAGCGATGGTAGGTTCGGTTGGTAAAGTTGGCCTTGGCCTTGGGAGAGAAAGTCCCGGTGCGTGGTAGTTGGCGAGGCGAGTCGATGAGGACAGACAGGAGGAGTGGAAACCATGCAGCGGACGGATAGTTCGGCGCAAATAGAAGGAACCGACCCGTGCATCAGGCGATCTTGCGGAGGACGTGAGGAAGGAGGCACGAGGGAGGAAACGCATATGCATGAAGGTGGTTCCAATCGAGAGTGAGGGCATCCACTGCCCAGGCACGGGGATCCGGAAGCGGGCTGACAAACAAGGGAAGCTTGTTGTTGAACCTCGTGGCAAAGAGATCTACCGCAGGACGTTGCCAAAGGGCAAAGAGATTATGGCAAATGGAGTGGTGGAGAGCCCATTCGCTGACTGGAGGTTTCTTGCAAGAAAGGGAGTCGGCTATGACATTCAGGGACCCGGGATATGGAGCGGTAGCAAGTGAATATGGTTGGTGATGCAATATTGAAAGATCTCGGAGGTTATCTGATGGAGGGAGGGGGAGTGCGTTCCACCGCCGTTGCGGAGGTATGCCACCGCCGTAGTGTTGTCGACGTGAATTTGCACTACTTTGGAGGATAGAAATTTCTGAAAATGGCAAAGACCGAGGAGGACTGCCCGAAGTTCGAGGTGGTTGATGCGTTCGGTCGTTCCTGGGGGCCATTGGCCGGAGGCTGTTAAATTGTCGACGTGGGCTCCCCAACCTAGTCGTGAGGCATCCGTTAAGAGATGGGGGTGCGGAGGAGGTTCGTGGAGGGGGACCGATGCGGTGAGGTTCGTGACTTCCATCCACCAGAGGAAGGTTTGTAGTGGGAAGGACGGGTCTAGGTTCCGAGGAGGGAGTCTGGTGGCGACGGTCGAATCATCCCCCCCCCCCCCCACTAGAGCAAGTGGTAGTGATGGAGAGGTCACGCCATCCACCTTCCGTAGAGCACCAGGTCTGCAAAGGAATCTATGGCTCCGATGGCGGAGGCGAGTTCTCCAAAGGTGTGTTGGGGTAGACGCAGAAATTCCCTGGCTGACCGGAGGTGTGATGAGATTCGTTCTGGTGACGGCATGACTGATCACAGGCGGAGGTCGAAGGATACTCCTAGGAAAACAAATGCGTTTGCTGGTTGGAGGGAGATTTTGGGATTTGTTTACATTTTATTATTATTTACTTAAACATGTTGTACCTTACAGCTTGCTATCTCATTTTCTGTCTCCAGACAAAAGCTTCCCAAAACTTGCTGACCTATGTTCAGCATGCTGGACATATATTTTTCTGCCACGCATTATCTGTTGTTTCCTTGTGCAACCATCTGATGGCTTACAACAAGTAAGAATAAAAAAGCTGTCGCCACTGCCTAAAATTTGTGAAAGTCACCACTGCCCTTTGAACGTGGACGGGCCGATTTTTGCCAGCGCCGCCGCCGAAGAATGTTCTACTAGCGCACAACTCTATAGTTTCTGCAACAAACAAATATCGGCCAGCACTCCCCGAAGTGGGCACGGTCCACTCACTGCTTAGGGGGATAAGGTTAATTTGTCAGGCAGGGCAGCTTAACAACCCAGATGGTGCGTGAGCAACTTGCTATTCACTTTGCACAGTGGGATGACCAGGGTCGGAATGGAACGAATGATTACGAATGATCAGCATGCGTTTATACAGGTGTTTTTTTTTTAATTATGTACCTAAAACTGGTATGGCTGTGGCCGTATCAGCCGTACCGCTTCCGTCGGCCCTGCTCGAGGGGCAGCATTGAGCCTGAACGGAAGGCAGAGATATTCGTAGACGGTGTTGTCTAGGACGAAACGGAATAGGTGGCGGACAGCGGCATGAAGAGGGATGTGAAGGTAGGCGTCGGCGAGGTCGAGAGAAACGGTCCAATCGTTGAGTTGTAGTGATTCACAGATGGAAGCCACCGTTTCCATCTGGAAATGTGGATTGGAAATAAACTGGTTGAGAGGTTTCAGATTAAAGATTAACCGGGAACCACCGTTTTTCTTGTCGCATAAAAAGATGTCGCTGTAGAATCCTGGGGTGAACTGAGGTTGAACAACGTGAATTGCTTGCTTCTGAATGAGGGCTAGAATTTCCGAGCGAAGCGGTGGTGAGGGACGAGACTGACGTTCCCATAGAGTGTCGCCTACCGAAGGGGGGATTTTTTTTTTAATGGACTAAGAATTACTTGCTGAGTAATGTTTCCTCTTCCATTTTGGGACAAAGACACCGTTTGGCCGTGGTGAAGGTCCAAAGTTATCACCGCGCCGGAAAGCAAGAAACTGGGCGAAAGTCCAGCAAGTGAAACGCCAAACCCCAACCAGTTCAATACCTCAAGTAAAATGCCGAAGCCGGTTCCTAACCTATCCGACAATAACAACAAAACCAGACGAAACTGACAATAACAACCCACCTATCTGAACTGTTTACGGCAAAAAAATATCAGCTGGGAAGAAAACGGCCTCTCGTCCGCCAGCGCAAAGAGTGTGGCTTTCATTAATTTCTGACGGCCAAACGAAACCTTTGCCTTTGTGTTGTGAGGTTGTTGGAGCATAATTGATGTTCGTCCTGTTTTTTTTTTTTCGGTGAGAAGCTCTTATTCTTCCCATAAGACGCGTAAAGCAAACTTGTTCCCTCTATTGTTTATTTTACTATCGAAAGTGATCGTGGAATGAATTTATAATTCTGCCTTTATTGTGTAGCGCTGCCCATGCCTTCTAGCTACGCACCTAGTATGCACTTTCCCGTTGCCTCACACGTTTTCCGAATTCATACTACAAAAACGGTTACACTAAATAATCGATTACACAATAATTACCTGATTAGCAGAAGTCACATAACTCCCCTGCTGCCAATATGCTTAGAATTGGGACAGTCTTGCCGACGAACCATAAAGTAGCAGCCATTTTTTTTTCAGTGGTTCGCCAATAGCCCAACAACAGATAGAATTCCGTTTTCTGTGCAATTTGTCAAAACCTGAAATAAGCTGGGCCAGTTCCGGTTCAACCTTTTTTCATACTGAAACATAATTGGCAAAAATTTTTAGTCAAGGACCTACAACCCTTCATAAGCAAACGATTTTAACCACAAACTCTTCAATAACAACGCCTACAATTTGCTGGCACGTCTTCTAATTGAAATCATGATAAATCAACTAATATTTCAGTCACTTCCAGCCAGACGCTAAAGTTGAAACGCATGACCCATGCAAATAAACGACTGGAGTGGGACGTGACGTCATTTAACAATAGCTATCGACGCAAGCTCCTTTTTCTCCCCGACTGTATTTCAGTAACTGCTTTATGCATTATATGCATAAGCAGTTAAAAATGTGTCAAAAACAACTCTAAACCGACTTGGTTTTGGCCGACCAACAGCCCGTAGTTATTAGGCCTATTTAGCAGAAACAAGGCGGTAGGAGCAGCGCGAGCGCATGTATCTACTTAATTAACCTTGGCCGGAGCGATCCTCACAGCATGAATTTAGTCGATCGACCGGGCAGAAAATGATCGTAATGCAAAGTAAATACGAAGCGTTTTTCTTACCTTGCACTGTGTAAACCTCTGCTGGACTTTCGAAGATGTTGAAATTGAAGTCTGGAGCACTGTATTTATCAATTTAGAGCACATTTCTCACAATAACATATAAAAACATATTGAAAAAACCGCAACTAAATGGCTCACTCACTACTTATCGTATCCTGCAGTTTAGCGACGCCATTGTTGAACCTAAGCGTGCGTAATTTTATCCACCAAAACCGCCGTCATATGTATTGTCAAATTCGATTGGGTAACTGTTAGTGACGTCAACACGGTTCTGGACAATAATACGGTGATACTGGCCGAAAAAAAACAAGCGATTGGCACCCTACCAGACAAAAGAATACTCATTGTTGTAGAATGGGGCAGCACGATGTACATGCGTACGTCCTCGTCCTGGTAGTGCGCCATTGACAATGTAAGGCATACATGCGTATGCGCTGGTCGTCAAGAGGTTAATACTTTGTTATAGGATAATACAGATCCTAAACTTTCAGTAATAAGTAAGAGAGTAAGCGATTTCAAGCGAGAGCAACGCTCTGGTGAGACAGTTTCGGAATACATTACCATTCTCAAGCAATTGACCTTAAATTGTGATTATGGTGTATCACTTAAAGAGACATAAATCCCTGTTGACTTTCCTGCATGACTCAGTTTTGCGACATTAGTTCAAACGTATGTAAATGTTGCCGAAACCCTAATTTTCTTGTTTTTTCTTGTGTGCGAGGTGATTTCGCGACATTAACTCTAACCAGTGTAAATGTTGCAAATGCTATCTCATCGGGTCGCACAATATACCGTAAGGATTTATGTCCTTTTAAGGAAATGCTACGAGATAGATTTGTTTCTGGCCTACGAAATGTTCAGGCACAGGACAAATTGATGGCAGTGGATGCCAATAAGTCCGCTCTTGATGAAGCATGTAAGGTTGTCCTAGCTCATGAAAGAGTTGAGTTAGATGCAAGTCATTTTCAGGCCTTATCAGCTTACAAAGTTCCTGGAAAGCATCCAAATGTTAAAAGTAAAGCTAAGATTCAGTGCTATTGTTGTGGCTTATCCAATCACATTAGGCCAGAATGTAAGTGGAGGAAGGCAACTTGTTCGATTTGTCAGGAAGTAGGAAATGTCTTATGTGCAAGTCTGCAAAGTCAGGTGCTAGTACTGTGGCGGCTGCTTCTTGCATACCTAAACAGGTACAAGCCAGTGTGAAGAGGAAATCCCATAGTTTTAGGAAAAAAAAAGCACATCAAGTGCTCATAGAGTTTGAAAATTCTGACTCTGATGCTACGTTGCAGGAGCCAGATTCTGATTAGAACCAAATTAAATTAAATTAAAGGAGTTGACGGCAAAGGCAGATTAGCCTCTAGTGCCCAAGCAAATCTAAAAAAGGAGATGTGTTGACAAAAGAAGACTTCAGTTATCATTATTGGAGGCACAGACAATGTGTTGCAGCAATCCATTCCACAGACAGGCAACTCTCTGTAAAAAAAAAAACGCCCTTCTTTGTGTTAGTTTTGAGAGATTTGGGCAGCAGTTTGAGGCTGGTGCGAAATATTTGGTGCGAAATAAAGAAGCTATTTGGAAACGATGTGAATGGCAATTAAAAATCCACGTTCTTTCTTGTGATCTCTTCATTCCCTCCCCAAGGAAAGAATAATCGATAGTTAAACGTAGCCTTAAGATAACGTAGCACTCTCTTTGCCGCCACCCAATGTAGCTGGGCAGGGGAAGCATTATACTGACTAGATTGATGACGCTATGACTGATATCTGGTCTAGCGTTGGAAACTAAAAAAAAGCAGGAACCTTATCAGGGGCTGATATTGTCCATCTGCTAAGGGGAGCCTTGACAATCATCAATGTTTTGTGAAGTTAGAGAAGGTGTTAGTGCGACACCGCCATCCTCAAGACCAAAAATATTAATAGGTTTATCTATATACATCGGTTGTGAAACGTAAATTCCCTCATCAGTGCTCTCTAGCAGTAGCCCAAGATAAGTGCATTCATGGTCTCAACCACGGTGAGATGCTCGCCTATTTTAGCTAACATTTTATTTGTATGGGGTTAGGGGCGCCGAAAATCATGTCATCGACGTGTATTCCCGTCATTAGAACGCCCCTCCCCCCACCACCACTCACTTTGGGTAAGTCTGCTGTCTACCATAGTCTGCCTCATTTTGATATGCCACATCCTGCCTACTTGTCTGAGCCCGTAAAGTGATTTTAGTTTACAAACTTTGTTTGGCCCCCCCCCCCCCATATTTATGGGAGAACCCTGGTGGTGTTTTTAAATATAATAATTTGTCAATTTTGCCATAAAGGTATGCCCCTCATATGTCTGCTGAACGGAACACGTATTTGTGCATGACGACAACGGCTAACAGGAGTCTAAGGGATGCTGTTTTAATAACAGGTGACGAGACCTGATCAAAATCAATGTGGGGACGAGCTGGACACCCACAAGCCATGAGTTGTGCTTTAAACTTTTGTAAGCTTCCATCCTTATTATACTTACGGGCAAATACCCATTTTGAATTAATTACCTTAATGTCCCCCACGGATCTGTCTATGACATCCCACACGTTCATGTCGCGTAGTGTTTGGAGTTCAGCCTCCATTGCTCGATCCCACATCGCCACATGGGGATCAATTCTAGTGTCCTTGTAACTAAGTGGGAGAGGTAAGTGGACATCTACATGATGACATGATTCCCATATTTCGGTAGGGGGATATCTGATTTCAATGTTGCAGAATGCAAATAATGTATATTTCGTTTGGCACGGCTTACGCCCTTAGCAACGTATTAAAGCGTATTAAAATGTATTAAAGCGTCTAAGGGGGTAACAAGGGACGTAGTGACGGCATTTTGGTTGGGAAGTGGGCGTAAGCTTATTCAACTGTGAAGAGCCCCCCCCCCCGAGACTGGGGAATTGTTTGGAGGATGAGTTAAAAGGGCAGGTGATATAACGTGGGCCGTAGCATTGGAGGCCGCGTAAAGTCGGTTAGTAGGAGGCAGGGAGTCAAGATCATGATTCCGTGGGTGCATGAGATTTAATGGAAAAATCAGTTGGAAGAAACATGGTTCCAATGACGGTGGAAGAATAGCCTGGACATCTTTAATATCCTCATTACAGACATTACGTTTTTGAGAAACGGTCGAGTAAAATGGGTCAATATTTGGGTTTAAAGGGGTGTTATCCCTAACATTAGGAGTATTTTCCTGTACCACAGAGTTGCTAAATTGGTCGGCACCATCGTGTAACATCACAGTTTTAGGTATAGTTACCTCATAATAAGGTTTGGGGTAGTGGAATGGAAGAATAATCCGTTCAGGGGATTGTGGATAGCCGTATGCAGAGTTTAATATTCCCTGGCTTTTGGCTTCCTCCAGCTACAACCAACAGTTTCACCATAAAGGTCAAAAGATCTATCTATACCTTTAATATTACGTGAAATAAATGTTGGGACCTATTTCCAAACATAACCAGGTTGCAGGGTCGTTTTTGTTGTCTTACGTAATCGCCCTGACTTATAAGATTAGAGCTTAAAACAGCGTTTAACATTTTGACGCTGATAATAACTTGTGTGTTACAGTTGGCATCTCGACCATGTTACGAAGTGTGGTAGGGTGGGGGAGCCTTTCTCCCCTACGGTTAAATCCGTATACCTTCAACTCACTGATTAAGACTCCATAAACGCATAAGCCGTCCGAGGCCAACTGTATACGCACCCTGGGACATTTGTTTCTGTCAAGAAGCTCATAACAGTGCCGGACGAGTGTCATTGTTAACCCAGAATCGAAATTGTAAACGTCAGTAGTTGGGTCGAGATTGGCATTGGGGTGTGTTTAAAAGTTTCTGACACAACCTGTTTTGCAGTATTTGTGGCCAAAAGTTTGTCGTTCTTAGGCGTATTTCTTGGCAGAAATGTAAGCCGAAAGCCTGATGTTGCTGGCAAAGAAACGCGATTGTTTCAGGATTTATTGTTGAGTCATTAGGTTGTTGGTTCTTTTCACTTCGTGGTTGTTGTCGTATTTGATTTTGCCGGGCGGTTTACAGTGTCCGGGGTGAAGCGCACAGTTCTTGAATTAGTCGTTGGTGTATTAGGGGTTCCGTTCCATGCACGTGGGCGCGTGCAACATGCTATAGAAAGGTGCCCGTGCCATAATATCGTAGGCACCTGGGCCCTTCCCGTAATCTGGATGCCGGCACTGCGTCACACTGTTTGAAATTGTGGGCTGAACTATGACAGAATATGCAATATGTGCGATGTGGCTGGCATCCTCGTCGACTAGGATGACTTCTATTTGGTGACCGGCGAGGTGGGGTTGGCTCTTGATTTGCTTCCTGCATGGCGTAATGCGCAGAATGCTCGAAAGACTGACTGGAGTTATAAAATACACGGGTTGAGCATTTTGGGCTTGGTGGGTAATAAGCCTGGGTGTTATAAACTGGGTGTTGGTTGTTTATTAAATGTCCAGTCCTCTCGTACTCACGCAGCAATTCGGCATTATCTTGCAGATAAGTCTGAGCTTGCGCTATCACTTGGGGTGGCATTGTGAAAGTGGAATATTCGTGACACGGATACGTTAGGCTGTCTATTAATTCCGTTTGAAGTAATTCAAATGTTAGTTTGCGGCCAGAACGTAGTAGTGATTCACGAGCAACTTGTAAAGTCGGATGAAGGATTCCCATGAGTGTCCAGACGGACGCTTGATTTTCAATGAGGGGATAATCGGTAGCCAATATTTTCCCACGTAGGGTCCTCGATCTTTGAATATATGCAGAAATGTCTTTTGTGGTGCTCATTTGTATCAACATAAGCTCACCTAATTTTTTCATTTGGTCAAAAGGGTCCACTTTAGCGTAATCTAAATTCATCTGATCCCTCCCAAATGGTCTTCGCATGTTGGTGTGTCCTAGTACCAGTATGTTAGGTGAGATGGCCCGTATTAGCATGATCTTGCATTCTGCATTTTTGTGATTCCATTTGGCAAGTTCCTTGGGTGTCGCTTGGTTAGGATCGGGAGGTTCATTTACCAAAACTGCTGGTGTCCATCCCTTTTCTTCCGACAAGCACTGAAACAAGGTCTTCCAGGCTTTGAAGGTTTTAAAACATGCTAGAATTGGTATGCTCTCATAATATAGGGGTTGCTGAGGTTGTGTCCTCTGGGAGTTAGTCTTGCACAATTGTGGGGCCCACAACTGGGCCATTTTCGCTTATTGTCCTGTACTGTAAGAATCTACTAGGGACGTTATTTAAAAGGGGTTTATCCCTCTTATGTCGCAAGTCTTCTATATATTTCGTAAAGGTGACGTCTTCAAGGGTGATGCTAATATTGTAAGGCATCCCTATGCTACCATTGTGTTGAGGCAGGACAACGCTGGTGTTGTCATTCACAGAGGGTGGCCTTTAAATGTGCCCCAACTTGCAGCAAAGATTGCCACTATAACAATGACAGGTACAAAATGACGTTACCTACTTCGGCCCCCTAGGGGTCTGGGACTGGAAAGTACTTGTCCAAAGTGTCATTGTGGCAAAGGTCCCTACGTCAAAGCCAGTGCGTGGTTCAATTTCCCACCACAGCCTCTTCAGAACTTGGTTAGCTGGAAGGTAAGTAGAACGGCACTTCCAATCCGGCCGAAGGGGCGTCTATTCACTTCAAACAAGGATTAGAGGTCGGGATCATATTGCCTGTTTAAGACGTCACATGGAAGGAAAGGAAAAATAATACGAGGGAGGAAGAAGAAATTCAGAAGAGGAAAAATACGGTCCAATCAGTTTATTAGTAATACCATGGGTAGAAACCTATCTACCCATGGTAATACTGTGTACATGAGGGGATGAGCTCTGTTTACGCCTGATCATAAGTGAGCATGGGACTTCTGTCTTCGACCCTCCATCTTGTAGGCTTAAAACTATTCATTCTACATATCTTACTTGGTCCAGTCCAGTGAAGTCAAGAAAAGCTGCCCATTCCTCCTTGCACACTATCAAACTGTCTGAAATGACGAATCACCGTAAGAGAGGTTCTACCCCTTGACTGGGACAAAATACTTTTCCTGGTGATCCAACTTTGTAGGCTTGCTCGTTAGCGAAGTAAAAGAATAAAATTGTCTGCACTTTTTCTGTTGGTCTTGTTTCTCCTATACCAACGTAAAAAAGTGTAAAAGTTATACATGTATTGTCATCGCGGGTAGAGGTAATGCCCCTGTTGTGGGAAAGTCATAACAATAATACAAGAATTGGGGGATATACATTGTTAACAGCCTCTTGTAGGTTCTCACAGTTAATGCTCTCTTTGCCTATGAGTAACAATAACAGTAATAGTATAAAAATAATTAACACTGGCGATAGCCAGTGTTAGTAAGGGTCAACCTAGGATCGCTGTGTTAAACTCTCAACTTTGAGAGCTTATAACTCCGTCAAAAGTAAACATCTTTAAACCAAATTTGGAATCTAGCCTTGACTAGTTAAAGCCTGTTTGCAGTGCAAAAATTGTGAAATTCGGTCGAGCCAAACCCGAGATACAGAGAGGGGCCAAATAGACAACTTCTTGTTCTGCTGCTTGTTGTTGTTGTTGTTCTGGGGATAGTTTCGTCTGTCCTCGCTACAGCTCAAACGATTTGTCCTATAAAGCTGGTTCTTAGCTCATTTTATAGGTATTGCTCTGTAGATGTGCCCTCTCCATAAGGCCTTTTCTAATTGGGCAAGTGGTTCAGGGGTTACGGAGCTCTAAATGACCAGATTGATTGTTTTACATTGTTTTAAACATTGTTATTATGCAACAATGCTAATTAGCAAACTCTAACTGCAAGACGTAGACTGAAGATTAAAAGATTTTTTCCCATTATTATACTGGCGATAGCCAGTGTTAGTAAGGGTCAGCCTAGGGTCTCTGTGTTAAACTCTCAACTTTGCCCGTCAACTGCACTGTTTTACAATTTAGCTGCAATTCTAAAAGTAACACGAATTAATAAACAAAAACGGAACGTTAAATGTTTACAGTAAGAGTCTAAAAGTCAAAACATAGAAGGAACACGGACAAGCTTTGACAGTCAGGGTCTAGGTGTAAAATTTTGTAAGTAAGAGGCTGGTAAGAATTAGACCCTTACTACCCGGTGGTCAGCAATAAATATTTGTCGAAAAACTGTAAATCCTCCTACAAAGACCCACGTGATGATCCAGCTGTAGTATGGTATACGTTTCCTGCTTTGCTTTATGTTGAAAATTATTTTTCGATTTAGTAACAAGACAGCATCTTCGCAGCAGAGAGTATTAATTTGGTTATCCTCTGCCAAAAATTGTTGATTGTTGCCATCTTGATGGTTTTCGTCGTCGTTTCCATCTTCCGCATGACATTGTGCGTCAATTGGGCGACAAGTCTGTCCTCCTGTCCGGTGTTTTTCAATTTTTGCAGGAGGTACAGATGTATGACAAGATTTAGATTAGGGGTTTGAATAATATCTCTGTAATGTGTGGTGCAGTGGCAACCCGGACCACTGCACTGTGACTGAGGTTGGCGCTAATGACCAAGCTGTCGACGCGCCATTAAGCCTCACCCCCCCCCCCTCTGCCATAAATCTGCGAAACGTAATAAAATATTCTAAAGCAGCAAAAGACAAAATGACAAATCTTCACAAGAAAATTGTGCTCTTAAATTTCCATAACAATATTCTGAGAACCAAGAAAACCTGCTACAACCATTCATACACACGTTCTGTCCAATAGACTAGAACTAAGCTAACCACCGGGTAGTAAGGGTCTAATTCTTACCAGCCTCTTACTTACAAAATTTTACACCTAGACCGTGACTGTCAAAGCTTGTCCGTGTTCCTTCTATGTTTTGACTTTTAGACTCTTACTGTAAACATTTAACGTTCCGTTTTTGTTTATTAATATCAGGTATGGTCGACTAACAGCGATCGGGATTGTTACAGTTGTTGCAAGAAAGGGTAAGTTAAAAGATGCTAGCTTTGGTGCTGAAGAAAATTTACACCTCTACACTGGGATGTTCAAAGGTAACGTTAATGCTCACAAAGCGTGAACAAAATGCCCATTACGCTGGAGCCAACACGGTAATGTTACAACTGTGATTGTAGGTTTGCACGTACGTATTAGAGTAAAAGGAAGCTAAAATGTGGAGAAGGGGCTGGGACCTAACGCCACTTCCCACAAAAAACATGGCCTCCAGATATCCAGATAAAACACTGCAGGACCAGAAATTGCTTCAGCTACAGCCTCAGACTCCAATGGGGGAGCTTTACAGAGCACTCCCAGGCCCCCTTGATTTGGTTGGGCCATATCACTTTTAATTTGCTTCCTACGGCGCTGTGGACGACAGAGAGGATGTAAGACTAGTATCAAGGGTAAATGTTATAAAAAAAATTTAAAAAGTCGAAATAAAAATAACAAAAGACAAAATAGTAAAAGATTATAACCGTCTTAGATTAAAGGTATATGACTAGTCTACTCATCCTCTACTCAATCATTAAGTCTCAACATGGCTTTTCTTCACGCAGTATAGCCTATGTTACCTTCACTGGATTTATTCTCACTCATTCCTGTGCAGTTCATACAAAAGTCAAAATGTGTAGAATACAAACCTGTAGCCACTATTGAAGCGAATGAAGTAATGGACTTTATCATTCCAAGTTCAGAATATTACGTAGTCTTGTCTCAAACTTTAACATATATAAGGGTAAAGGTAGTGAAATCAACCGACGGTACAGATTATACACCCACTCAAAGTGAGATATCATTCCCATGAATCGATGGTTGCATGCTATGTTCTTGCAGGTAGGTATAAGCCAAAACGGTAAACTCCGTACTTATACGAATGATAATTATGCTTATAAGGCATACTTACAAAATTTGTTGAGTTACAATCCACTCGTAAATCTACTAGGTTGGGTTCTTCGGGTTGGGGAACCCACGAAGGACGTTTGGCTCGGATTCAAGAGAATGTCAAGGTGGAGCTTTTAGGAGTGTCATTAACAATTTATGAACCATTATCGCCCTATTTTGAACAATACCGAGAGAATGTTTAAGTTTGTTCCTCACAGACCAGAGTACCATCTGTATTTAAACGCTGCAGGAGTCCAAGCTAATGCAGCTCTAGAAGCCGCAGCTCTAGAAGCCGTTCCCTACATACGTAAAGTTACCCCTCCTCTTCTATTCTTATTGCCCATGCAAAACCTCAAGCTATTTTGAGCACCAAATATCCATATAGAAAGACCATATTTAAGAGTCGCACGTTGACGTAGGAGACACGCAGCACTAGTAATGACAATATATTTATTGGGGATGCCCTCCCGTGTCACTCTCAAATTAGTAAGACACATAGCTTTCATGGGTGTCTGCTCCAACAATCCGTTTGACTTCCAACCTTTTAAGTTGACATCTTTAACACTTTCTGTAGATGGGGAATCATAATTTGAAACCATTAACTTCTAATTTACGTGCCGACAAATACGTGAACGCATACATGTCAATGTTCGACGGATTAGGAATTCAGTATCCCCATGTAACCAACAGTACACATAAGTTATACAGATTTTAAGAGTGGATGAGCTACTGTGTCACTTCTGCCAATCTACTTGCCTAGTACCAAAAGCGGATTATTACACACATCACTAGGAGGAGTAGTTTAATTTAGTTAATGTAAGCCACAACATAATAGAACTGAAGTTCTTTCGACACCACTGCACCTCCAAAAACCGAAAATTCTCCCTGCATTTCCATACATGCAGCAGCTGGAACCTTCCCAGGGCCATCGTCACTGCACCCAACATTAACACCTTCAAGGCCTAACTTGATGCCGTCTTACTGTCAATCTTCCCACAGTTTGTTTGCAAGAATTGGTGATTCCTTCCCACTTTCTCCCAGCATCAAAAGCTGCAAGCCTCCTTCTGGTCTTTTTCAATGTCAAGGACTAATGTGCTTCAAAATGATATCAATCACCTTTGAAGCCTGCTACGCAGTCAATGGTATGATGCATCACTCCAAAAAGAGCTCCATTACGCATATGGGGCACAAAAAAGAGAAAAAGTTTAATCACCCGTATCATGAGATATGGACCAAATTTAGGACTTGGGTGTTATTATCGAGTCCGATCTGTCGGTAAGCAAACAATGTGCTGCTGCTGCTAAAGCAAGCAAACGGCTGGCTTCCTATCCAGACATCTACCCAGGCTTTCTCCTGAAAACTTTGCCACAAAATTCTCATTTGGCTACTTGTGTAGTTCTCCAGAGTGGCATGGACACCCTGGTTACAGAGCCATTCAGCTGTCGGAGGGCACAGAGGCTTGCTTCTCGTATACTCATGAGGGATACTGCAGGTGGGCTATGAAGAGTTGGCTGTGTCAGGAACTGCCTCCAAATGGTGTCACGTCGCTAACGGTGCATGCCTACCTATCCGACCTCCCACTTCACACGCGTATGGCTGCAGGAGAAGAGGTTCTTCATGCAGTCAGGCTTGGGTGGCTCACATCAAGCTCAGGATTAAAGATGCATTATCACAGAGAGAAAATATTATGAAAATACTGTGGTGCCATCTGACGGTAATGATTACAGGTGGCTCCCTGGTGCATGAGGACGTACCAAATTGTCACTTACTAATTAAGGAGGTCGTGGCTTGTTTGTTTCGTTAAAAGAAATGCCATTGTGCATTCCTTCGCTTGGTGCAAGCAATTGCTAGATAGTACTAACAGTGCTAGATGTTGCTAGATTCTGCAGACTTTCAATCGGTGATATTGCACTTTACGGAGTAGTTAATATTCGTGAAACTCAGAAAATTTTAGAATTAAGTAATTTTAAGTACATTAGTTACTAACTATTAAGACTTGTGAAACTCTGTATCCCAGAGGGCTGCAAGCTAGACTGTCAATTGTCAAGCCGATCTCAGGCACTTTCCCTCTCAGGGTCCGCCTCCAGATGGCATCACGTCCTAACAACACACGCCTTCCTTCCCAACTACCTGCTTCACATGCAGCGTGTCGGCAGGAGAAGTGGGAGAAGCATGTCATGGTGCTTTCCTCACTCCCATCTGTCCTTCTCCCTGCCTTCACCCATGGGTTCCCATAGCACATGACCTTGCCTCTGTGGAACCCACTAGATGGACGGCCCCAGAAGATGGGCGCCCTGGCACCACCCTGTCTTGCTGGTGACCCCAGAGTTAAATTTTTGTTACTTACTTAACCACCTATCAAGGAGGCAGGATGGCGTGTGTGTGAGGTTGGGAAGCAAGACGACAATTCCCCAGCCATGCCAGAGATGTAATTGTAAGATGCTCCTGAGTAACAAAGCTGAGTGAGGTGAGGGAACTCGTGGCGGTTGCATTACCACCCCCGGCGGCTGCATTGTCACAAGATGAATCTGTCTGGGCTGCAATCTCTGGAGCAGAGATGAAAGATAGGCATACTGACCAAATGCTTCAGAATACTCAAGAGACACTACAGACAGGACTCAAGTGAGTTCTTTATGATGTCCACCACCACTCATTTGAAAGGAACTCGTTTAAGCTTTACAAGCCATATAGTAGACTTAATGCAAGGAAA
>JAHWFP010226258.1:27980-71583 GCA_023313725.1 Lithobius niger
TCTGTGCAGGGCTAGTTCAACTTGGGATTATTAGTTGTTTGGGAGGATGCGACTTTCTAAAAGACGGCTTCCTTCATCGGCTGCGCATTTCGTGTTAGAATGCTTGCGACACGACTGCAGCACTACATTGAAAACAACGGAGGACGCGTTGGCGATGGAACACGACGATTGGTATTGATATAGTGAAAAACCTCACTGAAGGGCCTCTGAGCTGCGGCCTTTTGGACTCTTGCAGAGAGCTGCTTCTCATTTTACTCACGCTCGGCAGGTCTATATGAGCTCGAGCCACTTTCGAGACAAAGTGCGGTATTCGTTTAGGGTTTAAATACAGTGTGCGGCGGCATTCGTTTCTTGTTTTCTTTTCTAGTAATCCGTGTTAAACTGATCGTAGCAGATAACATTGGAGCTAGTAGGTGGCTGTTACAAGATCCTAGCAAGGAATGTCAGACATGCATTGCTTCGTTGTCGCCATTTTCATGAGGGCACTACTCGTTAGTAGAGCGCAAAACTGCCTTTCATGCCACTAATACTTTGGCAAGCAAACATATCAGAACTACAATGATATACGAATTTCGTTGTTGTCACTGCCACCCTCCTGGATCCTACCATAGGGTTTGTAAACCTGTTGGATCAATACTTAAAATAAAAAATAAAATAAATACATCCAACACTGAGAATGACTCATCCTCCCAAACAACTAATAATCCTAGGCTCAACTAACTGCTTCAAGGTAAAGTTGATGAAATACATGGCTGAGCACTGACTCTCCAACGGGGCATGACTACAAGCAAAAGGGATGATATCGTTTTTGCTACAAGTCGCAACTATATATTGGCATCTTACCTCTTTCAAGCCTACACAGTGGCCCAACGATACGCCTTTGCTAATGCTCTGCAAGCGAACAGCACGGACACAACCATGGACTTGCACTGTATCATGCTATAACGGGGGCAAAGCAATACCATTGAGTTAATAAATTATGCGAGCAATACGAACATAAGCGGTATTAGTAGCCACGTCTACCGCCTGGGCCTAGCGTAGGCTTGGAGAAAGTAAGATGTATAGCTATCTGTCGAAAGCCGAGACCAGAACGTTCTATCCCAGCCGGCCTTGAATTAAAATATTTTGGAACTCGAACTGAATGGGACTACGATTTTTTTGCATTACGTTCTGTTTTTTTTTTTTAAATTTATACTTGTCTTACAGTATTTTGTTGTTGTCACATACGTCTTCCAAACATCTTGCGTCTCTGAAATAAAGCTAACATTTGTGAACACGATACGGATTTCTTAAAGACGCGTTCACGTAGAGGGTGTTGTGTTGGCATCAGTCTTACTTTTTATATTAGTCTTGTGTCTCTGCTCCTCCTGGCTATATAAAGCGAGCTGCTGACCCATAATGCTGCGCGTAAAGCAATTGGCGCTCGTTGTGTGTGGATGGTGTGGTCGCCATTAGAACTTATGAATGCTGTGATGCAGTTCACGTGATCCAAATCCGTCAATTATAATAAACATGAATCCAATTGAAACGAAAACCGGGACAGTTTTGTCCCATGAATCAATGAAAGTTATAGCTGAATCGATTGGTATCGCCGCTCTACCGGATGAAGCTGCTAAAGATTTAGCTGAAGATGCCAGCTACAGACTCAAGGCTATGATACAGGTTTATTATTTTCCTTAATTCGTTGCAAGCTGTTGCTTTGCAGTTGATACAATGGGTTGGAGGCAGAGATCTAGTTTTGCCTTGGACAATGCTAAAGCTATAGTCCCTGTTGATAAACAAACTTGGTGGTAGCAGGTTTAGCCCGAGCATTGCACGAACCTGCACAGCAGTACATGGACTATTTACTTCATTTTGCTGTACTATTATGTGACAACAACCGTCGTTCACAGCATCCCATGTGGGATTTACTTCGATACTGCCGCTTGCATTGGTGAAACCTGCGAAAGGAAAACCTTGGAAAACCAAAATTGGCGCCCTCTCCCCCCCCCCCCCCAACAAATGTCATGTTCTCTCAAGACCTGCGTTCTTAATTACACACTTTAGTATTAATTTTTTTTTTATTGATGGCGTTAGCTAGAAATCTAGTTACGCATGTAGGCTAGCTGAGAAGGTGCCCAAAATTCCGTTTTCCATTTTGAAAATTGCTTTTCGAGTAATTTGACTTTTAGTCCACAGGGGCCAGTCACAGGACGAAAAAATAACCGCAAAAAAAGCAGTGTCTCTATTCCCGGTTGAGACAAACAAAAAAAAACGTAGTTTTTAGGCCAACGTATAATAGTTTTAGTTTTAGTTAGTTTAGGTTTGGTTAGGTTCACTTTAACAAGCTGAAGGCCTAGTTTTCAACGAATTCACCGGGACCTGAGTATTTATAAACTGGATCCCGTCACCGGGACCTGAGACACAGCGGAAAAAAAAAACCCCTACTCTGCCGGCCTACTCTTATTATGTAACGAACCTCAGTGGTGCTTTCGACCAAAGTTTAACGTGAAAACATTGCCTATTAAAGTGTTTACATTTTGAATTTTGCGCTCTGTCCTGGCATGCTACTATGTTTATTTCTGGATACCTATAGGTCCTAGTGTTTTGCTAAGGCGTTTGTGGCGAGCACTTAGTAATATTTCTGTTACGTCTGCTGCACTTATCTCGAGAAATAATAAATAAATAAATAACTTAAAATGTAGTTCGGTACAAATTGCTAACCAATTTTTATGAATTTAAAACCAGGCCTTCACTGGGGAACATTAAAAATAATATTTGTGTGTGCGAGTTTGTATGTTAACAATTTTGATCCCCCTCTCCCAAAATGCAACATACTTTTTGAATGGTCCCAAGAGTATTTCACTCAAAAAACTCATAAATATTAAAAGTCTCAGACTTAAAGCACAAGAAGGTAGGCCAAGGCCTATTGAATGAATCTGGGGAACTTAGTATGTGCCATGTTAGTTCCATTTTTTGGCGACCACAGTAAAAATGCATTTGGGGCTTTGCTGTAGCCATGGAACTGCGTGCATGGTTAATTTACCGTTTTAAAGGACAAACTAGTTTAAGTAGGTAGCCTAAAGAGGTATTTAAGGGATGAAATTTTACCTCTTTTTTTCAGCAGATTTCCTCTTTTTTTCGAGCTCCGCAAACCACCTTTAAATCCATTTTTAAAACACCTATCCATTTTTATTAGGCTAACTGAACTACTATTGCTCATGTTCACAGTCAGTGCAACACCGAAAGTTTCTTGTAAAAGTCAAATGCAGGCTATGTCAATCTTTAAGATTTCGTACTACTCTCATCCCTGTAGGGTATCGTGGATGTTTGGTCTACAGCACATCAGTTGAGAAAAGAAAAAAAATTAAAATTACTGTAATAGCTGTAGCCTACATGGTCCAAATTATATCTTCATATTGAGAGCCCATATCTTCCTTAACGTACTTATGTGGTTGGCCTAGGCATAGTAAAGAATTATAAACCACCTGGCAATGTTGATCTTCGGACCGCTGAAAATTCTCTGGTAGGCTAACGCTTATTTTACCTAATAACTATGTGAGAAATGCATCAAACTAGTTTATGACCACCAGTGGAAGATATTTACATCTTTAACCTGATTGAGGCTGTTCCATTTTCCAGTTGTAGTTGTTTCAATTTTTCCCCTCTTTTTTTGTTGGTGTGTGCAGGAAAAAATGAACATTGTAGGGGGCTCGCTTCATCGGCTGCTGGTGTTGGCTGTCTTTATAAAAAAATTTGCTCAAAGTAGAAACTCTTACAGTTTTGTATAGGCCCAGTACTGAGTACTGGCAAGTGTTATTTTTTTTAGGTATTTGTAACTTCTGGTGATTTATCATTTAAATTTAACAAAAAGTTGCTTGTGAATATTGGTTGCAAGATAGGGGCTATTCCTCCAAATCTCTAATTTAACTAAAAAAAAATGCAATGTTACATGACATTCATCAGACTACTTAGGGGAGACTGATGAAAACATTGGAATTTGGTGAAAATATTCAAGTTTGAAATTTGGCTAAGTCTTGTTTGACGTGGAAAATGCTGTTTAGAAATAGTTGGTTTCCCTGTGATAGTCTACCTTCAAATTCATACTAATTAAATTGTATTTGCATTATTATTGAGCAGTTCAGGCTGCTGTTTTATTTTTAGTCAATTTGGTGTTAACCACCAAAAAAATTCATTCACTTTTTTCAGTAAATAAAAAAGTTGCATCTGTGTATCAATCTGCCTTTAATGTACCACTTCATTAAATCCGTGTTGATTGCAGTGCATGTGGCAGAACTTTTTTTTTTTTTATAAATGTGAAACTGGCAAAATCTACATACAAGCTTTTATGTAAATTATGTAGATATTCAGTTTCGTATAGATTTGTAGTCTAACCAAACAACACACCATTTTCAGGATGCTTCGAAGTTCATGAGACACGGCAAAAGAAAGCGGCTAACATGTGCAGATTTTGACAATGCACTTAAAGTGAAGAGTGTGGAGGTAAGATTTATTAATCATCTGCTTTCATTTTAGTGAGGTTCGATGGGAAGCAGTGCAAAAGAACGTACTGCTCATTCTGTGCGGGTGTCTGGTCTATCTGTGCTCACAATAATCTGCTCCAGGGCTTAACATAAGCTGTATTGCATCGCACTTCGCAATGCACTATTTTTGTTTTGCGAAATAGTTTTTATTTTGCGTCGCGTCATTAATCTCGTTACTCCATGGTGATCTCGTTACTCCTTGGTGATTTCCAAGTTGTACGTTGTACAGCAGACGATAACAGCGCTTGATGCAGCTATTTTACCGATAATTAGAAACAGCAAGTGATTAGCTTACATGGTGTGCATTTTGTCTAAACGCGTAAAAGCAGCGTAATATTAGTTGTTTTAATAGCAACACATAACCTAGATTTCTAACCAGCAGTTACTTTCCCTCCCTGGAACTGTGGCGGGCATAATCCACCAGCTGGGGGCGGTTGTAGGAATGTTAATTTTACTGCCATAAAATTAGAGTGGGTATAATTCAATATAATTGAAATTAAAAAACAATAAATTAATTAAAAAAATACTCCAATAATGCAACGAGAGCTTAATGGTTCCATCTTTTGAAAAAAAATTCCAGTACTTACGTGTTGCGCTTCTTTTTTTTTTTTTTTTATAAATAAAAGACAAAAAACTGCTAATCGAAATTTTGAAATTTTGCACATAGGCTACATTAGCTAGACACACGCTAGTGTGTCGCGCCAAGTTAGGCAACAAACATCACAACAATTCAATCGTCGAGGATGTAACCCATTGTAGCGCGCGCGCGCGACGCCATAGCGTCAGTGTCTTACGGTATATCCTGAAGCATAGTTGGGTACATTTCAGGTACTTGGGGAAAAATAATAATGCGGTACAAAAGCTTAAATTGTGTTGAAATCAAGAGCAATGAGCCACCTGACAAAAATTAACTTGGTGTAGGAATGCCAGCTAAGCTGCTTTCAATGCAAAATCTGACCCTCAATAACGTTGAAAATGTGTTCCTGCTAACTAGCTAGTCCGCTCGTCCCCATGTTAAATCCCATAGTGTGATTATTTATCGATACCGAGATAACGGGTCCAAGCTATGAAGTTGGACGAATGGGTGCAGTGCAATACAAACTGCGTACCTTTTATGGTTTGGAGCCTGGGGGCGTAACAGGGATGGCGTGGGAGGGCGCGTAAGTACGAAAATATTGCTATAACCATTATTAGAAATGTCGGCATCGTCTCTCATTGGACGGCCAAAGTTCGGACAATGAGAACGTGTATACTGACGTGCGTATCTAGACACACACTAGTGCATCACGATAAATCTAAACAACGTTGCAAAGAAATTGTATTCACGTCCAATTCACGACTGTAAACTAACTGTAAAATCGAAGCAAAATAAACAAATCCAAAAACTGGTAAAGAGGCCACAAAGTTGAGAGTGGTTTGGCCCTTCAAAGGAATGATATCAACACACCAAATTTAACTAAATAAAACAAATTACAACAAAATTAAAACCAAACCAAAAACATATAAAGAGGTGACCAAGTTGAGAATGGTTTGACCTATAGACAAAAGGTAGTAGTAAATTGTTGAAAACCAATTTCTTGTTGACGTGGCACTTTATAACACATCTAAATGGTAATGGAGTTGAGTCAATACACAATTAAAAAAAAAAAGGAGTGATATCATATCAAAAACCAAAAATGGTAAAAGGGGCCACCAAAATAAACAAAGCCAAAAACCGGTGAAGAGGCCACCAAGTTCCGAATGGTTCGGCCCTTCAAAGGAGTGATATCAACACTCCAAAACGTTCGCCAACTTAATCGCACCAAATAATACTTTGGACGTAAAATGAAAACTTGAACATTGCTACCGAAAGTAGCAATGTTCTAGTTTTCATTTAACCTTCGAACTATTAGTCGGTGCGATTAACTTGGCGAATGTTTTAGTGTGTTGATATCACTCCTTTGAAGGACCGAACCATTCGGAACTAGGCGGCCCCTTTTACCAGTTTTGGTTTCTTTATGCTGTAAAAGTACAATACCTGCCAATTTTTGCATTGTCTCAACGATGCTGCCTTGTCGTGAGATTTCAAAAACCGACAGCCGCCTCAGCCACCTGTGCGCGATCTTCCCTATAAGAATGGAAGCCTCATGTCTCAAGCCGCCATCGTTGACGGCTGCTTCGTCTGCCTCATGAAAATTTCTTGAAGTCGTCATGGCTCCCTCCCGTTGTTTCCTGGGATCGACTCACACTTGAACCGTACGACAGCCGGTCCCTTCAACACTTCCTCTGTCGCACGGTCCTCCCTGTTACCTCCCGGCTACGCCCGGTGGTTCAAGGGTTCCGACCTATGTCGACCTTATGATGTCATCCTCATGTCGCCCGTTAACCCTGGTGATGCCGCTGCTTTGCATACCGTAATTGGCGGCCTCATCGCCCAAAGAGGTCGCCATGTTCCTGTCGGTTGTCAACACCGTTCAGGTATGACAATCCTCCGCTTCCACCTTACCGTACTGGCAGTTCCCGGCTTCTCCAACTGCTACCGTCTCCTGTCGCACGGACGACATCCCACTATCGTCTGGGCGCCATCGTCACATCCAGGCGACAACCTGTTTTTGCAGTGTCTTCCGATCCAGGATCCTACCATGCCATCGGGATTTCCTTCTTCCAACTGGCCTCCTGCCATGCCAGGGAAATCTTTTCCACCACAAGCTTCCTGAGTCTCATGATTTGTTCCCTTTTTGGTCGCCCTTCCAACCCGCCAGGTAACCGGCAACAACGGGCCTGCATACATGCACTACACATTCTTCACAACTGTCAACAGCCTTGACAGCCAGCCTGCCGGCATTTCCTGTTCAACGGGCCGCCAAGCTCCTACGACCACGTACGACACCTTTCTATCGTCAGTGTCTACTATCGTTGGCCTCGACCACCTACCGTCACTTCCCATTCGACGACCAGTTAAATCCTACGATCCCGAATGACACGTTGCTCTACTGTCGGTAGCCACGGCCGGCTGCTGGCGCTTCCTACTTAACAGGCCTAACAAGTCCCTACAACCACGTACGACACACGTCTTACGACGGTGCCCACTGCCGATGGGCCCGGCCGCCTGCCGGCGCTTTATCTTCACCGCCGCCTGCTGACGCTTCCAGCTCAAGGGTCCCGTCAAGGGCCTTCATCCACGCACGACACATGTCTTGCGACGGTGTCCACTACCGGTGACCTCGCCCGCCAAACGGCGCTTCACGTTAAACGGCCGGTTAAACACCTACTATCACTAACGCCACGTTGCACACCTGTCAGTAGCCACGGCCTTCTGCCAATGCTACTTGCTCAACGGGCTAACCAATTTCCTGTATCCCGTACGACACATATCAGACATCGGGCTCCTCGGCCGCCTGCCGACGCTCCCGCCCCAAAGGACCTACAACCACGTACGACACGTATTTGACTGCTTACGTCTTCAGCCGCTTGTCGCTTCTCCTGCCAACCGTCCTCGTAATTTTTTCCTTCGTATCGTTCGACGGGACCATCACATCATCGCCGCAGCCAAGCCACTTCAGTCTAAAATATTGTCACTGTCAGAAGCTGGCCAACATTGATCCCAAAGGCCCCGACACCGACGACATGTCGCCCCGCTGTCGGCCGTCACTCACTGCTTGACATCCTGACCACATTATCCCATCCCGCCATCGATCTGTCGCTCATCGCTTGGTACACACTACGGATCCCTGGGGTCATATTACAGGCAACCTTTCAACTACCCATCTTCAACCACCCACTGATGGCCCATTTCAAATCACAAGCAGCTTGTTCCGACACACCGTTGGGCCCCTAATGGCCCTGCCGGCCCCACGCTTATCGCTCGGCATCCCCACCACTTAAATCACAACCGCCTGACACCCGTCCCACGCAAACACCGTCGCTGTCGTTCTTTAAAAAAAAAATATAAAAAAACCCCAGACGACACGAAGACGGAAGCGATCAAACACGTCATACGATACGGCCAATTCTCGCCTGTCTCCCAGGAACCTAACATCACTTACACTTCACCCTTCCCTGACCATTCCCGTTTAAACCTTTCGCCCGGCCGCGACACGTCGCACACCTACATGCCAGCCACGAAAATCCTTACATTCACCGTACGACACCACCTACTACAACGCTGACAATTAAGCCTACAACGCCATCTTGCGACGATATGGTACCTGTTCCCTTTGTCGTGGTCGAACTTTGTCACAAGCCTCTTGGTCTCATCCCTTTCGCTTCCGCTTCCTCGCTTTCGTTTCCCGCCACAACCTGTCACGTTCAAGCCTTTGTAACATTTCTACACCTAGCTAGCACACTACGTAGTCTGGATCTTTTCTCCATTCGTCACCATGGTGAAAACTAAGAATGCTAAACGTTTCGAAGATAATGAAGACATTTTCTTTGGGAGGATCCTCATCATCAAAGACCCTGGATCCTGTAACTGCCCAGGTTTAAGAAACCCCGCTCGTCTAGACCCCCACAAAGGAGTCTGCCAGTTCCACCGCAAGTGTGAATACTACACGATTCCCTGCCCGATTTGTGTTACTATACCACTGGAGGACTGGAGGGTAATTGCTGCAACCCACCAAGCCTCAGCCTTCAGGAAACGTCAACGCCATCACGGGCTCATCTCTTGAAAAAACTCAAGGCAGAACAATCATCTTCAAGCCCTAGGCTCTCCACTCCCCAGAAAATTTCATCATCCACAAACTCCTCTCCACTTCTAACGTCTGTCCTGAAGAAACATTAGTGTCTGTCATTTGTTTGCTGGTACCTTTAAGGGTGACAACAGCCGTTAGCTGTCTATATTAATAAAACACTTCTATATTAGTTTCTGAAAGTAAATGAAAATTTATCCGTCTCTAACAGAAGCACTACAGTTTGAAAGCATGAAGTAGTAAGGAATGGTTTAAAGTTAGGTTTTTATCCGCTAATGGAGCTAACCATTCGGTAAACAGAGACAAACCCATTATCTGGTTTAGTGCCATGTATGTCTTCTTATTTTCTTAGCACCACTTACAATAATGTTTTATTTTGTAGCCACTTTATGGGTTTTGCACGCCGGAGTTCATACCATTTCGTTACGCAAGTGGAGGTGGAAGGGAACTACATTTTATTGAAGAAAGAGAACTGGAACTGAATGACATAGTTGGAGCACAATTAGCCAAACTTCCGTTGGATGTTTGCCTTAAAGGTGATTGCGCTAATAGTTTTGACCTTCCAACATTTTGTGATGATGCTGTTGTAAACTAGTATGTAAGAAAAAGATCCCTTTTAACACTTTCACGCCTGACCTTTTTATTTTGATTGATCAATACAGCCTGACCGATTTTGGCATTTACCAAAAATATCATTTCAAGCTGTGCAGTGGAGCTTAAGAATTTGAAATATAGTCACTTATCTCAGAAAAGTATGCTTTAAATGGTGATGCATTCAGAATTTTTTTACAAAAATTAGTACTGGCATAGTAAGCAGCGAAACAATGTTGGAAAACTTACAAAAACGCAAAAGTTCAACATTGTTGGCCCTCAGTTTGTATTCATCTAAGTAAGGCACCTTTACAACTTTACACAGCTTTGACTAGTCAGTGCTGCCATCTAACGACTGATATGTGCACTAAAAATGTTACCTAACAACACTGCGTGAAGAGCGATGGACGTACTGGTACGTTGACTTTAGCATTAACCCACAAACATACAGGATGTACTAGTAGGCAGCTGTGCAAAAGTTCAAAGGACGTACCAGTATGTCCATAGGTGTTAAAGTGTTAAAACAAGCAGTAAACTAAATTTTCGAGTTTAGCCTGATGCCATCTTCACTTCCCATGTGAGAATCTTAGAAAGCCCTAGCCAAGATCTTAAACATGAATTTGCAAGAGCACCACATATTGTTAAAAAAAAAAAAAGTGGTCATAATATTGTGCATGATCTTGACATGTTCTTTCAAGTTCTTGCAGGAAGGATCATGGCAAGATTCCAGAAAGATCTCGCAGGATCCAGAAAAATATCTTGTCACGATTACATCAAGATCTTGGGAAGTTCTTGTAGGGTCTTCGCAAAGATCTTGTGTAAATTTTGCCAAGATGTTGCAAGATGTGGGACGTGAAATCCCAGGATTCCCTATGATTTTAGGCCCGACAAAAACTTTGGAATCAAAACTGCCACATACTTATTATTTTCGAATTGAAAACTGACTAAAGTCACTATAAATGGTCTTTAACAAATTTTTAATGTAACCTTAATTAATCATATTTTCAAAGATATAAAGCAAATACTTATTCTGAAGAAATAAAAACTGGACTTATTATTTCAGAAACACGAATTTGTTAAATACAACCATGTACCCTTGTCAAAACATTTTGGGCTTTTCTACCGCCTTAAAAAACCGACAACTGGCGATAACAGTGATTATATAAAAACATTATCGAGAAGTTCACATAACTATATTAAAAACACGGTAATTTTTCTTAAATTTTTGAGGAAAATTTGTTTCTCTTCATCAGAAGTCAAAAACGACGAAAGAAAACGGTCACTACTTGAAATTTGCTCCGAATCAGAGCATAACCACTGATCTTAACTTTGCAGGTCCCAACGCTCGTTGAATTTGGTCATCAGGTCCGGGCGTATGAAACATTCAATCAAGTCAAATGAAGCGCCAGTTAGGTTCTTTAGTGAATTTTTTTATTGCAAGGGACTCAAGTGCACGGAAGTGTGCACTTTATGCAGTGTTCTAATGGAGCAGAACAGAAACCTGGTCCCAAGTAGTCTTATGGTTCTCCTTGCAGTGGTGTTGAGTGTCACTAATGAATCTAATTGGCCCGTCATTTGACGTGTTGAGGACTTCGTACGCCCAGACCTGATAGCCAAACTCGACGAGCGTTGGGACCTGCACAGTGTCCAGACACCTCAAAAGAAAAGTAAAGATCAATGGTTATGCTCAACATGTAGTGATTGTTTTCTTTCATTGTTTTTCGACTTTAGATGAAGACTTTTCAATAATGTCTGCCGCCTTGGTTCATATACTATAATTTGATTTGTATTAAATTATTGAGGAGTGTAATTGTTTGCATTACCTTGTTCCAGCCCATTGGTTGAGCATTGAAGGAATTCAGCCAACTGTACCGGAAAATCCTCCCCCAGGTAAGCTATACCTTCATGTTATTGCCAATTACGTGAAACAAAAGGAAAATATGTCATTAAAGGAGATTTCTCTTCAGTTTCTAAAGATCAACAGAAGCTGGAAAGCATTGATCCTGCGTCCAAATTGGCAAAGAACAACAGTCAGAGTAAAAGTAATCCAAACAAGGCGCTGAAGAGTAAAAATGTAGAAACAGTCAAAGTCAAACAACTAGCAACACACGAGTTATCAGTGGTAAGTCAAACTGTAAAATATGTGTAGGCGTAGCATATAAAAATTGGATGAAGAATTAATACAAATTTATTATTTGTAAATTTTAGCATTCTTATTCTCGAATGCTTCTTACCTTAGAGATTTTAAGTTGTTTAAGATCCGGTTAGCTCGGTAACCCAGTGCGCGTGCGCACTCCTCGTATAAAAGCGCCGAGGTGCGACGTGGAGTTATCTTTTTTTCTCTAAAGGTCACTGTGTATGGACACGTTTTTGTTTTTTACCCGTCCTTTCGTCAACTCTAGACCTATACTCCAGTGATGGCAAGATCCAAAGGTGCTCCAAAAGCCCTCCCTTCCACTGGCCTGCTCATTGTCTATTCATCCTGCTGCCGTAGTCGGCTTGTCGGCTAGACCTTCGACCACCTCTTACCTGCCTCGCCGTGACCACCCCAAGCGATCATCCTCACCGTTGTCCCTGCCTATTGCGGCCTCTCCTTTGTCGGTTATCACTCACCGTGCCTTTTGTCCGCCCTTCCATCAGCTCCCAATGGCACTGCTCTCAACACTTACACCACGTCTTTGTCCCTTGCGGCCATACGTGAATTCATTTCCTGTTTGTCTGAAGTTCTTCCAGTCTAGACCTGTCATTTGAATCTCTTCAAATCTCTTCTAAAACCTAAGATCTTCTCCTCTAGATCTTCAGGTGAAGCGCCTCGAGACCCGTCAATGCAGCCCTTCTAGACCTTTCGTCGCGGCTCCTCCAGACCTGTCGTCTGAAGCTCCTCTGGACCTGTCGTTTGCTGCTCTTGTAGACCTTTCGTCTGATGCTTCTCCAGACCTGTCGTCTGAAGCTCCTCTAGCCCTGTCATCTGAAGCTCCTCATGAGCTTTTGTGCCGCTCTTCTCATTACTCTTGGAATCCGTCCCCTGGTCCATCCGTGGCCCCCACCGCTCGTCCTCTCTCGAAAGACCAAGTTCACGTGCTGACAGGGCCATACGTGACTTCCACGACAAGCAAGCGGACAGCACAGTCTTCGCCGTCACCTCCCTTCAACTGCGTTGTGGCATCATTTTCAGATGAAGCCCTTCGCAAGCGTCATCACTCCCCGCCTGTCGTCCTCAGCAGACGGTGTCGCAACGGTGTACGCTTTTCATCATCTAACCTACGTTCGGCCTTCCGCCGACCATGGACCCCTCTTTCACGATCTCCTGACAACCCTCGTCCCCGACCTCTTCTGAGCTGGTAGCTCTGCCAGCTCTTGTCGGTTTCAGCCTTTCGTCAGCGTATTGGCTTCTGTACGGCGGCTGGCAACAGGCATCCCCAACGGCACAGCTGCCGTTACTCTTCCATGCAATCCTTAACCAAAACGATTTTACCTGTTGTGGGAACGACCGCACCTGCTCCATCAGTCATTGTCCTCGAATCATCACAAATACTGGCCACCGCCAGCAAGACCACAGCGACAGTTCACGTCACTCATCTGGGCCAAGCAAGACCGTTAGTCATCATAGAAGGTGAGTAGGCAATTTTCATGATAACCAGGAACAACACAATGGGTCGTGGCATGCCCATTTAGAGTTTATGGTTTCAGACCCTGACCATCAGGCATCTAAATATAGTTCATTGCTTTCAGCATGTCCTCAAGAAGCCAGATACGTCAGGAAGGATCAAAGTCGGAGGGGTGTAAACCAGAAATTTACCGACATAATTTTCCATCTAGCCAAAAATTTATTTAATTTTACCGACTGATGTGCTGACTGATCAAATATTATGTAATTTTGCCGACTGATTACCAACTGGCCAAACATTGGAGGGGTATGCTGAAGAAAACGTGCTGTTTTTGCAGGAGAATTATAATTTCAAGTATCTGAATGTGAATATACTGTGAAATCCCGCACAACTCCATGGAATCGATTTCGCAAAGTCTGCTGGCAGGCGGCACGTCGACAGAGGCAGGTGTTTGGGAACCTAAGGGGAGTGGTGGAATGACCGCTGCCGCAACCCAGGCTGGTTCCATTGGCAGTAGCCATGCATCATATACTGTTGTCAGGTAGATAATGGGTTAGGTGGTGGGAGTAGGAGATTGTCCGTTTTTTGATGGGCTTTGTCGTATGGTAAAACATATATGAATACTCCTAGTAATAGCAGGAACATCATAATGGAGAGCACGTATGGCTCTATGGATTAAACATGATAATATTAACCCATCTTCCATCTCTTCGTTCTGGTTGGTGGCCCCATGCGACAAAATGTTGAACGACTGGTTGTAACTATTTACTGCAATAAATCGGGTTAAAAATACGCTCTATACGCTCTGTCATTAACCAAATAAGTGCAAAAAGTATTGCTCTCGCTGCGATTAGTCCAGGCCTGCAGCACCTCCGCTTGCAACAGCAGTCCACGAGCTTGAAGCGGTGAAGCAGATGGTGTCTTCAAACCAAGACTGACTGGGGTAGAAATTGCGTGTTTTGCTTTCTATTCACTCCTGCCAATACATTTGCGTGGTGAAAAAATTATATCTTTTAGTGAAGGTTTGGTAAAATAAGATTCTAATGGTGGTGAATCAATTGGCCTGAATTTAGAAACAAAACTCACAGCTTTTCTCCCACACGACCTTGTGACAAGGGATGGAATAGGAAGGTATAGACAACATGAACACTCCCACTTCCTGGACGTGTATGCATTTATTAGCTCCTGGTAACGCAACAGGGCAAAAGGATAATTGGCGTCATATTTACCGATGCACAGTGTCCTGTGGAATATCCATGGCTAATTACAGATGAGGATCTTGCTGGTGACAAAGACCTTTCGGCCCATGGGGAAAGCACCGGCCAGCCAGTAGTTCTTACAGCTTCGGTTATTTACACTTATTTACGTAGTAATGTATGCCCTAGCTAAACCTCCCTAGATTCACATGAACGACTCATCCGTTGCCTGTCTTGTTGGATTGAAGACGAATAAAGTATCACGTGCAGTAATGTTGGCAGATGACACAAGTTGTCGACGCGCCATTAAGCCTCAATTCCCCCCCCCCCCCCCCCCGCAGATGACACAACTCCTCATTGTCATTCTTAAGATGCAAATCAAGATCAAGAATACTAAAAGATTCGCGCCCTTTTCTAAAAATAAATCTACACTCTTCTTCAGGCTCGAAAACAGAAGTGGGGATCTTGCCACTTAATGGGTATGCTGTCTCTTTTCCAGGAGATTTGTCTTGCTGACCTTCGTCTCTGATGATTGGTTGGCGGCTTTTCAATCAGATCTTGAATCTCTCATCCTGCTGTGTCGGTTGATGCATCTAGCCAGCGTTCTTTTTAGTCTTCATGATCTGCGCACTGTACGAGAATTCCTTTGTTAATTTTCAGCAACATCGTGCTGTCCAGTGACACCCGTAGATAACCTGCGGGCGATCACCTGCGGTGATTTGCGCTGGGGCTTAATCATTTCGGCAATCTTATGTCTTGCTTCTTGTGGCTCTTGGGCAACATTTGTCTGATATTGATTGTATACTGGTGCGGGCATTTCTGTAGGTGAGGCAACAAGTTCAGTGTGTTCTGTCTTATGCTATCCTAGAATTCTCCCTCCCCATCACTTCCTTGGCTTGGTGTTCTTCGGGATAAGAAAATCCAAATACAGGAAATATTCCTTCAAATGGTTGTCTTTTATTTTACAGGAGCAGCAGTTATATTACAAGGAAATTACTGAAGCTTGCGTTGGTTCCGATGAATCTAGACGAGCAGTAAGTCCTGCATAAACTGATTAATAATGGCCTGTAAACAACGTGATTGTTGAACATTTTTTTCGTTATTTCTAGGAAGCATTACAAAGTTTGGCATCTGATCCTGGACTTCACCAAATGTTGCCTCGACTGTGCACTTTCATTGCTGAAGGGGTTCGTAATACTATTGCTTGAATGAATTTGTTTTGTGATCTTCGTTCACAACTTAAAAGTGCTCAGTTTAATATTATACTTTTACAGGTGAAAGTGAATGTTGTACAGAACAACTTAGCTTTGTTAATATACCTCATGCGAATGGTGAAAGCACTCTTAGACAATCAGACGTTATACCTTGAGAAATATGTAAGTACGATACTATTTTCGGTGTGAGCTGCCTAATATTAGCAATATAGCATTTAATCTTCAGCGTTCAAATTGAAATTTCCTCATTACAATGCATGCAGGTTTAAAACGGACACTTGTTGCAATTCCAATTTCACAGAAAGGTATTCTTTTCTGTAAAATTGCATTCAGGGCGAAAATAGGATTCTTAATACCAGATTAATTATTTCTGGCCATACACTAAGTATACCATTTTAAGTTGAATAAAGTAAGATGTAGGCAGTGAGAGAACAATGTGTGGGACAAGTCGACTTAAATGGGAAAGACATTGTACTGTGTATTCTGTAGTACTGCCATGCCTTGTACACGGTTGTGGGCAAGTTGTGTTAATACCCTTAACCCTTTGAGTGCTAAACCCGAGAAAATCTCGGGCCAAACACAAGCACAGGTTGAAGTATTAAAAACAGAGTCCTTACTACGCGCGAGATGGCCAACAATGCAGGAATGACAACAATACTAGGTTCCCTTAACAAGCCGACTCTAGAGACGGCCGTGGCCGAGTTGGTAGAGGCGTCTGCCTCACGTTTAACAGCTCCTTCAGGTTGCTAGTTCGAGCCCCGTCCAGGTTACCCCTACTTTTTGGGAGATATAAAAAAAAACGCAGCTCTCAAAGGTTTAAGTCTGGAGGAGAGCGTACTTCACACGACCACTAAGTAACCTCACTCTCCGTGCAACTGCTCCTCACACGCAACTATCCCTGCCTTCAGATCCCTCCCCCCCCCCCCCCTACCCATGCAAGCCTTCACCAGTTGCATATTGAAGGCTAGAACAAGGCAACCCCAGCGGGAGACCTCTAAACATTGATCCCTGCAGGATGGTCTAATCGCGTTAGAACTGTCGAACTAGGAATGGAGGTGTTTCAGGTTGGCTCGCTAGCATCTCGAAATTAAAAATTAAAGTATTGCAGGCTTTCCGGCTTTTTATGCAAGAAAGATTTGTTCTAATAATCTTTTACATGTGTTTAGTTTTACTGATTGTAAACAATGTATTTTTGTTCAGAGTCTACGGTACCAATCGTTAAACGTGCTAAAAAGTGTGCCCTATAAAGGTAGTACACAGTACTAAAAGGCAAGATAACTTTTATTTTACCTTGGATTACAAGATAATAAATGTCTTGGAAGGCCAACAGGAGCTGGTATTAAGGTATGCACTAGTGGCGTTTTTTACGTCCAGATAGAAGTGCCCTACGCTAACTGGATAAATGCGGTACGACCTCCTTGTTCTTTGCAATATGAAAATATGAGCTAAGAAAAAAATGTTTGAAATGGTTCACTCGTCACAGTAGAGCCTTGCTTACTTGGAGTAATTACAATCAAAGTGGGTTGGATAATAGAATTTACTCAGGTTAAAAGGTTTTTTTTGGTTAAGTTAGTATTATTGTTTGTGAACTGTGCTTTATATAAAACAGAAGTATAAAACAAGAAAAGTTTATTTTAAAATGCACATGGCAATGTAAACTAAAGTGTTGCCTGTATGGGTTTGATGTAAAGGGTTACACATACGAATGGCAGGCATTCTGTTGTTTCTTTAAAAATCTTTTTTCCTTGTTTTACGTGCAGCTTCACGAATTGATCCCATCAGTAGCTACATGCATCGTAAGTAAGCAGCTTTGCACGCGACCTGATGTTGACAACCACTGGGCACTCCGAGATTTTGCCTCAAGACTTATGGCTCAGATAAGCAAGTAAGTTTGCATTAATCCTTGTCTAGATATTGCTTACATGCCAAAGCAGACAAAAAGCATGTTTATTAAAAATGTATATGTTGCCTGAACCCAGTGCTGCTTTGTTTTGTTAATCATGAAAGGGTTTCATAAAATATGTTGAAACTCAGTCATTTGCAGCAATGCATTAGCTCCTATTGAAAATTCCGTAACGGTAATTACTCTGAAAGTTCATCTCAAATTTCGTAAAAGTTCAGGAATAAATATGCATAATTTTAGAATTAAAGAATACAATTTACCAGTATTCTTGCAAATTTTCGACAGTCTGTTCGTCTGTCTTCATCCGGCACTGCTACTTGTTCGAAACACCAGGTTTGAACACCGAATTCAAATGGTTATACACACGGTGACGATATAAAAAGAAGCTTTTGTCTGTCGAAAATTTGCAAAAATCATACACTAGAAATAAAGTAGTACAGTAAGCACTTTGTTTATGCACTTAACATTTCGTCGGAGTGGCATGACCCGGATTCGAACTGGCAACTCAATTCTTTCCAGATCACTGACATAGCACCTTATCACCAGTGGCTACTCCTCCACTGGCATAAAGATGACTCACTGAACCCTTTGTTAAGGTCTCATCAGTGAACAGGGCTCCATTCGACCGAGAATGCTTGCGGACATATGCACTGGAGAAGGAATACTGTGCAGGAGTGACCATGGTGATAAAGGCGCTATGTGAGTGATCTGGGGACGAATTGGGTTGCCAGTTCGAATCCGGGTGATGCCACTCCGACAAAGCGTAAGTGCATAAAGGTGGCTTACTGTACTACTTTTGTCTAGTGTAGGACTTTCACTGTATGGCTTTTCTTCTTTCCTTTATATAATTTACAGCGAGTTGTGTATATTTATTTATTTTATTGTAACCTGTATGCCTCATTCGTACCAAATGCACTTGATTTGATGCTAGAAGGCAGTACAGTGTGTTAATATCAAATTCGGCTGTACTAAGTGGGGTTTTTCTTACAGAGCCGATGACTATCTGATCGATTAATTTCAAAATGATCTGTATGGCAAGGGTGAAACGAATACGGTTTCAGCAAGCGATATAGCAGAAACTTCTGCTTGTTTGGGGCTCCATTCTATTGAATAAATTTTGTTGGGTTGGTACATCTTTCCGTATTTGGGAATTTCTAACTGCAAGAATTTAAAACAAAAAATAATTTAAAAATCTTCCTTTATTCTCCAAATTATTTTAAAATTTTGTTTAATATCTAAATAAAACTAACTAAGATAACAACTTGTAGCTGAAATAAAAAAATAGCTGAAAAAATTGAACTTAACTGGTTTTCAGTTGGCTGTCTATCCCTGAAATCTGCCAAAAAAAATAAAACTAAAACTCGTTTTTTTTTAAATAATATATATTAAAAACCTGAACTTGGTTATCAGTTAATTATGTCTGACTTTTGAGTCAGCTGTCTATTCCTGGTATGCGAATAAACACAATAAAATGATAAATGTATATAATGCTGAATGTAAAGTTAAACAAAACAGTAATATTTATTTAAAAAAAAATTAAGCATGGTTATCAGTTAATCATGTCCGATTTTTTAGTGGGCTGTCTAATCCAGGTTGGCTCAACTTCCAGCAGCTACTTTCAACAACGAAAGCAATGTTTACTTGGTCTAAAAACAAAATTAAGGGAGAAGATTAACAGTTTTACCAACAAAATATGAATGAACTTTGGATGCTTCAAAGACACTCAGAATTTACCCAATGAAGTAAATATTCCTATCATTTTCCAGAAATTAATAAGTTCAGAGGTAAAAACTGCAACATTTGTACCTTCATGCGTTACGCCTAACTCACTGATCATGTGCTATCGGGAAAAGGCACAGTCGGTATATTTTTGTGGTAGGCAAGGTAAGTTTGACCGGAGATCGTAAAAAAATGTAGTGCATTAGAGCTCTTTGTGGAAATACTTTTTTTAACAAGTGCAATGACGTTACTTCTGCTACTAACGAACGACGTATGTTGGTATTTCCAACTTGTGAAATAGCCCGGAATTGAGTTAAGTCCGTTTTAAATTCATTTTTTATTGGTATTAAGTATTTAAGCAAAAAAAAATTATGCAATCTTTATTACTCAAATGAACTTGCAGCATGCGAGACCTAACATACAGTAAAACTTGACAACTAACAGTTAGTGGCGCTAGATTTGCAATCCGCCTGTAACACTTTTGACCGTTTGTGCAATGTAGTTTTGTATGTCTTCTTCCATAAAATAAAAGAATATAAGGCATCGAAATAAATAAATTTGTTGGTGTTATTCTACAGTTTACCCACGTTTGTCCAACTTATTGAACCTAATATCAGAAACATCGGAATTACACGCCGATTTTGATCAGATCCCATGGTATCAGCACCAATATCGAGTAGCGGTATCAGTGCAGTCGTGATTATTGCCACATACTCAAGCGTGAATTCTGTTGAGATGTAGGTTGAATCCTGGTAACCTCGCAGAAATTAAAAGCAAAAATAAAATTAAGCTTTTGAAATTATTATGAATGACACCTCATGGTACAGTTTGAAACTACGTTCACTTTGCTGATGGCAGTTAATCAGTTCAGTTACATTTAGGAGGGCTATTTGGACACCGTTGCTAGTGTCGTATGATTGGTATACCATGGTATTGGATCAACATAATCCATTTTCATCCAATAATTTTTGGATGGTTGTGTAATGCAACCAGTACCATGTTTTTATTTGCCATGGGCAAAGTTTCGCTTTCATCCCCAAATGAATTAATTTTTCTAATTGCTGTTTCATAAATATCCACTATCTGTACATTCTGCATTCAGTTCCTGCAATGCTTTCTCTCCCTTGAGGATTTTTCTCGGTCTTGATATGACCAGCTGCGCAACCGAACTGTGCATGCGCCATGTGCAGCCCTCCTGTAAAAGCTTTCGGGCGAGGCAGCTCGCCATCTCTTTTCCTCAAACTCTCGTCCCAGACGATCGCTCCGTTTTCTTTTCTGCTTCAATACCTTCGTCGAAAGACCCGAATGATCTGAAGGTACTTCGAAAGACCGAAAGATCGTAAGACCCAAAGGATCAAGATGTCCCGAAAGACCAAAAGACTGAAAGCCTGAAAGACCCAAAGTCACTCTGTAAACCTGAAAGACCAACGTCATGTCTCGAGGAGTCTGAAGATGGCTCACCTGTAAATTCCGCCTGTTTCTCTGCTGCTCACCTCCGCTCTCATCTCGGCATCGACTATTCCGAGCGGTTAAATTCCTCCCTCTCTCACTAACCAATAGCTCCGCATTAGAGAAGATTCAACGCCAAGCCCGCCGCGTCCTAGTCCTTGCAATCTGCAACCATGCTTGCTTTCCTTTTAAAGAACCAAAGTTTCCACATTACACGAAAACATCACGCATCTTGGCACGGTCTAATTAACAGCCGCGAAAGCCACAAGAACCCGTATCTACCGGTAAAACCTATGGCAGCTGTCCCCACTTGTCGTCAGCCTGTCTCGCCAACCATCGTTGCAGCTCATTCAGACCTTCGCCCTTCGAAGCCTGCTGTCCTTCGCCAGCCTTATTTGCAGCTCTTCAATCCTTTGTCTCTTGCTGCCTTCTGCCCCTCACTGGCCTTTATTGGCAGCTTTGCGAATTCTTACCCGTCGCTGCCTGCTCTCCCTCACCGACCATCATTGCAGCTCTTTCGGACCTACGTCCTTCTTAGCCTGCTGTCCCTCACCAGCCTCAAGCCTTCGTCATTCACCACCCAGCGTTGCAGCCTCTTACTTCGCTGCCTGCTGTCCCTCACCATCCTTTGGCAGCTCTGCTAACCTTGCCTGTCGCTGCCTGCTGTCCCTCTTTCATTCAAAATCATGTCTTTCAATCGCAGTAGCATGCAAAGGAGGTTGATTTTTTTCAAAATTTTGAGTACGCGCGAGGTATACCGTATTTAATCAACTGATTGTGGATGTCTTATCGACTGAATCTGGATGGGGCCGTCAGAAAACCTCATACATCCTCATCAGACACTTTCGGAACCTTCTGTTGAGGTTGCTCACAGTTTCTGTGCATTGAAGGTACCAAACTGCATTCAGAAGTGTGTGTATGATTTGCATACAGGTTGGTCATTTTGGAAGGAAATGGACTTTTAGCCGTGTTGGCTTCCTCTCACAGAGACTTGTCTAAAATAAAACAGATTTTAACAGTTTCTCCGACAAAATGAATTTGAGATACTTCAAACACCTACCAAATACAGTAATGGGTTCAAACTTTTTAGAACTAAAACTTCAAAGCTGAAAATTGTTTGTCCGTGCATTAAGCCTAATGGTAACAATGGAGATGTGCGATTGGAAAACATGCCTCTGGTTAGGTCTAATTGGTGTGGTTGGCATTTTTTTTTTTTTGCAATGGGTGAATGTAAGTTTGTTCGGATTAATGCTTTTTGTTTCTTGGGCTCGGAATACATGCAATTGAGTGCTTATCTTGTTAGTGATCAGTGAACTTGAGTGATCGTTACTGGTGATCGGCAATTCTTCTGCAACTCGTCACATATTGAATGGCAACCGATTTTTACTGATCAGGCTCTGATCGGCAGATATCGGTTCAGTACTGCCTTATTACACATGGTTTTTTCATCTTGGTTTTCTTTCTCTTACCCATTTCATTATCCCCAAGTACCTTGTACAGAATTCAGTAAATGTTAATTATGATAGCACTATTTTCATTGCTTGTTGTAAATTATCTGGTTTAAATGAAGAAAACAAACTTAAAAAGACAAAAATCAGCCTGATTTTTACAAGTTGCGTTCATTAAGAGTGTGATCCTTTCTTTTTGTAGGAATTTCAACACAAGCACAAACAGTATCCAAACCAGAATAACAAGAATGTTCAGCAAGGCCCTGCAGAACGAGAAAGCGCCACTAGCTTCGCACTACGGGGCCATCGCCGGCCTCTCTGAAATGGGACACGAGGTAAGAAAAAGAAAAAGGTTAGTAGTGGTGTACTGACACCATAATTCCGATACCAATATGATTGCCACATGGCAGTGCCGCAGCGAATGGACAAAAATTTAATAATAATGAATTATGTTCCCACTTCCCAAAATCCAGGGTTCTTCTGCTGCAAAATGGTATAAATTTACTAATTTAGATACAGTTCTAAACGTAAATTTTGATGTACAGTGTGTCTCAGAAGTCCCAAGTCAGATGAAATACACCATTAAGGCTTGGATATGGGTTGCTGATAATATCATACTCCTATAGGAAATCACCTATGGTGAATTCATAATGATATTTAAAATGACCTTGGAGGTCATATTCAAGGTCATCCAATATGTATCTCCTAACCTACACAAGAGATGGGGGTAAAGTAAATTAGAAAGTTGTCGGAAATCGTAAGACCAGTACAACACAGGAAGCAGAACAGAAATCTCATACAAAACAAGGAAGATATTGACAGAAGAAGTCGGGTGATGCAGAGAAGCCATCCACGCGGCACCAGAAAATACAGATAGGGGCGTCGTGCCATTGGATCAAGGGGCTCATTCCCCCCCCCCCCCCATCAGAATTTACCCAAAATACAGACGATTTTGGCTTGTGTGCGCCCAGCCGGCAGCCTAGCGCCATCCCTCCCTTTTAAAAAGTGTCGATTTGGGTCTTCCAGCTGTCTCAAACTCATTAAAATGGCTGGAAATGCTGGAGCTTCCGGGGTTCAGCCCCGGACCTCGCTGGGGAGCCTACAGAACTCCCCCAAAACCCCTAGCTGGAAAAGGTTGTGCCCCCCCCAATTTTGTGGGTGCACGACGCCCCTGAATACAGAAATAGTTGATTGAACCATTGGTCTTTTCGCTGCCTACACCATTTATGCGGCCAACGTCACAGAGGTAAGCTAAAAATCAGGAAATGACGCAGGCCATCCTACAACTGTTACAAATGTCTACCTGGTAGCAATGCAGAGCAAGCTTTTCTACCCAAGCTTGCTTGAATGACTGCAATTTATTTCGTGTAACAGTGAGCACATTTGTATGGACACTTTAAAACGAAGGAACCATCAAACGAAACTCTGCTTGTGTTGAATGTACATGACTGGATAAGTCTTATCTTCAGTATTTGTTGTTGTGCTACGTACGTCACTTATGAATTCTGTGAAGTCCGAAGTTTGTCTGAAGATTGCAGAGGGCTGTCATCCTTACTTCTCACAAACAGGTGAAAAGTACTTCCGTAATTTATTTTATTGTTTAAGTCAAGGGTTTGGCCTGGGTTGTTTGTATGTGTGTACTATTTTGTATTATTATTATTATTTTTTTTACCTTTTTCATTTATTTGATAGTTTACCAAAGTTGGCAGTATTGATGATGGGTTTTTTCTTATTAATTTGCAGGTTGTGAAGGCATTTGTGTTGCCACGACTCAAAATTGAAGGAGAAAGAATTAGAATGTGCCTTGATGGTCCGGTCCTTAGCAATGTGGATAAGATAGCTGCTGAGCATATTAAACAGTTGCTTTTGGTAAGTCGATTATTTTGTGAAACAAACACTAAAAGCATTTCACAATGAAGCGTCTGCTTATGTTAAAATTAATGTTGTTTGTTGATCTGAAAGGGCATGCATGCCACTGTGTCACCACTCTTAGTACTTGTCTCCTAAAATACTTACCTTTCAATTTAAGATAGTTTCTTTTCGAAAATATGCTCCATGTCCAACATTAACCCCCAAACTTTTAAAGCAAATTATCGGTTCCCCAACACTCCGTATTACATAACTCAATGCCAGCCATTGATTTTCACTATTATTTGTGGGCACATCGAGAAGCGGATGTCTCTATGCTGCATTAACCCTAATCCATGTCAAATGCCATGTACTTCATTCACTCTGATCGTCATTCACTCTGTCACTGGAGTAGCAGCTGCTATTTGCGCATAGACCCCTGAGAAATTTGTAAATCCTTTTCCGAAGAGGCTATTTGTAAGTGTGAAACAACGTGAGTGAAACCGGTGATTCGTGTTGTACTTCTAATGCCAATTCGTTGGATGAGGGTGGTGAGGGTGAAAAAGGCACTGAAGGAGGGTCTCAGGAGACAGGGGAAGTAGATTTTGCCAAAATCGTGAACACCGCGGGGGCAGTATATCGGGTGCCATGTGGTGAATGAGACGCCGTTTATGTAGGAGAAACAAGAAATCGAGTAAAGCAACATATGGCTGACACCAGGAGCAAGAGGGAAAAAACTGGTGTCGCGGTGCACCACATGAGCACTCAACATAAGATAGACTGGGAAGGCACCACAACTCTTATTAAGTCTAATGCTAAGAGAGACAGGCATCTGAGAGGGCTTGAATCGTTGGCAATCCAAACTCATCTGAGTAACAATGAAAGGCTAATGAACATCCAAGCATCCTCAAACCATCAAACCATCAAAAAACATCGTGCGTGACGACCTAAGCGATGGAAGGAGGCCGCAAAATCTGGGAGGCTACGACCGCCTTGTTCGAAACCAAGCGCAAGCCATGTTGTAAGCCAAAGAAGAAAAGCAAGTACAATGCCTGGTGAAGACAGTTGACGTGTGTTCCATCTACTAAAAAGAACTTTCGAAAATTCGCGGAATACGGTAGAGCATTCTGTTTGTTTTGAGATTGAGCGTAATAATTTTTTCAAATTCTTGAACAAGAACATGAATCTAAACGAAAACAAATGTTGTATCCTTAGATCAGGCAGCCAACATCTTAAACACTGTCTACGACCTTGGTTCTAATAAGCTACTACAAGATAAGGCTGCACAGACGGAAACTACTGCAAGAAGGCTTCACAGAAGGACGCTACTACAAGAAAGACTTCACAGAAGGATCTTGGGATCATTCTCGTTAGTGGTCTCTCCTTTTCTACGCATGTCCAAGCTGTTGTAGCCAAAGCATATGCTGCGTTAGCTGCAGTCCGAAATACCTTTGATGAGATTCACCAAAGATCTTCCTTAAACTGTACTGTAGTCTTATTAGAAGCATCATCGAATATGCAAACCAAGCACGGTACATCAGACTTGAACGCGACGAGGACAAAGTGGAAATACTCCAGAGACGAACTACTAAGTGGGTCATTGGTTTATCCAATCTGCCGTGCATTGAATGTTTACGACGACTCAGACTTCCCATATGGGCTTATCAATGTTCTCGCGGAGACCTTTGCATTTAAACCGACAGTTTAATAACCCACTTAAGAAATCTTGGCTCGTTGTCACTGATGATCTTAGGACTAGAACCCATGGAGCTAAGTAGGGGTGTGCGATATTAATATTTTGGGTTCGATTCGATTTCGATCGATATTGGGAAAGAAAACCTCGATTTCGATTATTAGTCGATTTCGAAATTCAATTTTTTTCTTTTTCGATTAATTTTAATTTTCAACTTGTATCTTTATGGGCTAGCCTTTGAAAAAATTATCAAGTTTCAATTACTTCAATACGTGTGAAGTTGAAGATAAACTTCGAAATGTATATTCTTTTATTAGGCAAAACTACATTTTTGGATTGATACAAATTAAGCAAACAAACTCTCCTCAACCCCCCCCCCCCCCCCAAGAAGTTTCACTTTCTTGATATTTCTTGAGGTACCAACGAGTGTTCTTCTCGTTTATTACAGTAAACAATTTTTATTAGTAAAACATACGTAGATTTAAGTTTAATGTTGAATGTATAGCCTATCACTTTTTTGAGCAGCACCTTCCTTAGGTTGTATTTAGTCAAATTAACTTCATTGTGCAAGTTTAGCAAATTATTGGGGTCTAAAACGAAATCTTACTGTTGTAATTTTATGACATTTTTTAGGGCAATGCCTACAGTATTTCAGCAATGGTCAACATGTACCACACGTAGTTGCTACATAAAATGCAGCAAAAGCATAACACAGTGAAACAGTCTTCTGTATTTGTTTCTTGTAAGGGAGGAATGGAAACTCGACTTTCATCCATCAGACAGATCATCTCAAATAGCGTTGCAGTCAGTTAGGCTTAACAAACGAAATTACAAACTCAATTTTGGAAAGTGGAAACTGATTAGAACGAACAGCTACTGTAGTAAACCACCACTGCAAAAATTTTGCAAGGATTGCTCCCACAGCCTAATCTTTGCAGTTTCCTATTATTTTCTAGGTTAGGTTTCTAGTTTGTTACCATACTATTGTAAATAAATGGAAATATAGTTTTTATTTTTTTTAAATCAACATTAATGGGCGACAAATATGAATAATGTGCCTAGCTTTGAGGAATTGAAAATACTGCCTTGTCTACCTTACCTTTCGTTTATGTTGACTTTAATTTTTTTTTATAGTTAATACCATACTAATGCAATACATGTAAGAAAATTCCATCTTTAATTAAAAAATTTTAACATTAAATGAATCAAAATATTATTATTTATATTTTGTTTAAAACTCTCTATCATTGATTTTTTTTTACGTTTTTGACTAAAGTTAATGTTTTATTTGATACTAATTTTTATTTTAAACTTAATTTAAGTGTATTTTATTGAAAAAAATTCACAAAATCGAAAATAATTCAAAAATCGAATTTTTCGATTTTGATTTGGACGGATTCGATTCGATTTCGACAACGTAATAAAATCGAAATCGAATCGAAAGTTTCGATTTTCGCACAGTCCTAGAGCTAAGGTTGTGAAAAAACGTTGTTGGACATCATTATGACAAGTCATTTGCTTTTAAGGTGTGCAACCTGTGGAATAAGCTACCGGCGGAAGCTGTGAAAGCCCCTTCACTACTCATATTCACAAAACATCTTGATATAGTGGTACCTTCTCTCACTCATACCAACCTACGACTACACAAATTGGTAGTAGGGAATACTCGACATCATAAGCCAGTAGGCTTTCTGTCGAATTTTCATTCAAATTCAAATTTGAACAAATAGAGCCATTAATTGCAAGTGAGTTAAAAATCAAGTTTCGTCCCTCAGATCAGGGCCGTTATCAAGTAAAAAAAAAAAAAAAAAATAAGATTTATAACATGATATAGATTTAGTTGTTTAATTTTTTTTTTTTTCAGTTGATAATGGCCATGGTCAGAGGGCAAAATATTGGGTTTTTAATAATATTGGGTTTTTAATACTTACCTTTAGTTTGGACTAAATATTGTTTATATTTATTGACGAACTCATTAAGCAGATAATAACTTGGCAGAGTATGTAATGTTGGAATTTCAAAGTTGCTTCAGTTCTGAACATGTATGGATGCTTGGACTACTCTTGCTGTGTTATTGAGTAACGTTACATGCGGTAGGAAAAAGTGATACAAAAATATATGAATGTAATGTGGTTCGGCTGACAGTGAAGCTTTGTAAATTGTGATATTTTTGTCATACAACTGGCTGTACTGTGGTTTTGTTGTGAACAGTTATTGCCATATTTGTCCTTGACCCAAACTTTGTTTATGTTCACTAGCCAGTTTTTTATTCACTTAAATTGTTTTACCTGTCAAAGACTGCCCTAAATTTTATTAAATTTTGTTTTCTTTAGCGAGTTTTGGCACCTGTTCTAAAGTCGTCTCGGCAGCCACCAGACAATTTAGAAGAATACAAGAACGAGTTTGGATATTTAGGTCATCTAATCCATGCAGCTGTTGTCAAAGCTAGGCAGCAGCCAACTACAACAGCTTCTACAACTACAACACAGACTAAGGCACCTATCACAGTGAACATTCCCGTAAGTTATGTAACCATTTTTCATTTTTAGCGATGGTACTACAGTGAAATGTCTTAATAATGGCAGTCCGATGGTTTTGGAAAATAGACTGTTTGGAGTTTGGAAATTATATCAGGACTAGCGGAGTCGCTCGCTCATTACACGTCATCTCTCCCCCCCCCCCCCTCATTTAATTTGCCGTTCGGTCGGTAGATGGCATCGTGTGTTCGCACTGCTGGCCGTTGCGTTCCGGGCGCAGCTACTATCTCAGCGGGGCTTGGCTGCTACTCTTATAATTTGCCGTTCCGTCGGTAGATGGCGGAGATGGCATCGTATGCAGCTGCTGCTGCTGCAGATGCAGATGGCTACTGCCTCTTTGGCTGCTGCCGATGGCTGAGTTGCGGAAGTTGTGTCATTATATATATAGATTATCATTATTACAAACAAAAACTATAAGTGTGCCGTAAAAAAAAAAAGAGTTATATGGTTGAACTCTGGCTATTAATTAGTATTATGTAGGTCTTGTTACCTGTCGTTTGATATGAAATGCACACACATGACAATTTCTGTACTGCTGGAAATAGACACAAGCCCACTTTAAAGTGAATTTAAAATCAGAAGAACCCTACTTGAATTAAAATCTGATTTTATTACTGAAGGCTATTTGGATATCTATTATACCAAGCCATACAGGGCCTTAAATATTTCTGAAGAGTAAACAGCCTGTTTATTGACTGAGCATCTAACTACCATAAATACCCAAATTTAAGACCATGGTCTTAAAAACGAAAAAAAAGCGCCACGAGTACAAGGGGACCATGGTCTCAAATTCGAAACATGCTCTTGAAAAGTGTTCTCTGGGCATATAGAACTAATATTTGAATTTAAAAAATGTATGATTGTTTTGCTGAGGGACCGAATCTGTGGGGTCCGATTTGGGAAAATTTTACCGAATTCACAACGAAATATATAACTTCTTGTCGACCATATTCAAACATAATCAAAAACTCAAGCTGCTTTGTCAATCTTATTTGAATTTGACTCAAAACTGGCTTTTAATTGGCATTTTAGTTAAATAAATATCAGAAAATTGCCTAAATTAATTTTATGAGCCTACATCGTTGTGCTCGATATCATTAGGCCTAATCAGTTAGTTGAGCTTTCAAATTTCAATCACCACCTAATGACACTAACATTTCTGGGACTAGGTTGCATCAATTGACCATAAAATCCCAACAAAAATGCTGACTACTGGAGCAGACCACATTAATAGTTGATTCCTGTCTGTTTATAACTGCCAAGATTTTATTATCATATTAGGTTGCTTGCTTGCTTGCTTGTGACTAGCGTTACAGTGCTGTTTATTCCATGATCAGCCATCTTGGATGTAAATAGTGCGTTCGTTTGGAATCCCAGTGCACCCAATATATCCGCGACGCGTAAATCTTCAATTTTGAAAGTTCTAGGAAACAATTATGCACAATTTCAAAACACAAATACTATACCAGTATTTTGCAAATTTTCGACAGACTGGCTACACCTCTGGCTTCATCAGGCACTATGATTGCTAAAACTTTTTTTCAAGCATGTAAGCTTTGCTGAGATGCTCATGCATCCGGCAGCAAACATTTTCAGGCTACTTTTCCATGTACTAATTTATTTTAAACTTCCATTTAAAAAAATCACACTGAGTACATATTTCTACTATTAAATTATAATTTTTTACATTAAATTTATCCTTGATAATTCAATTGTTGAAAATAGATTGTTACGCACATTTTCAGAATTAAAATACTGTACCAGTATTCTTGCAAATTTTCAACAGACCGACGACGTCTGTCTTCATCAGGCCTAACCTACACAACTCAAACTTTTATCAACTACATCGCCACCGTGAAAATCAGCGTTCGAAATCTGCGCTCGTAGTTGACAAAAGTTTGAGTTGTGTAGGTTAGGCCTGATTAAGACTGACGTCGTCGGTCTGTTGAAAATTTGCAAGAATACTGGTACAGTATTTTGATTCAGAAAATGTGCGTAACAATCTGTTCTCTTTCGCAGAATCCTCCTCAATGTGTTACAAGATTGGGATCCTTCCCTATGCCTACGGCGCAGTTTTACCTCATTAACTCGGTCATTTATGCAAAAAATTGCGTCACTTCCGCCTCTATCCCACTTCCCCCTACTCTCTTCGCGTCCATTCCTCTTTTTCTTGCCGCTGGCGCATGCAGTCAGAAATTCTTGAGCTAAGATTGTTGAATTACTAAGAGAAATTCGTCTCGAACGATCGGTTTCGCAGTTGAACTGGAGTGCGCCATCTTTCAAAGCAAGCAGCGTGGCTACGAGGCTACGCGGTTGGTGGTGAGTATTTAGCGAAACTGGGTGGAGAGTATTACGATGGCGGCCGGCATGTTGAAGCCAGATTTTGGGAGAACGAAAAACGTGGCGGCCTGTCATGCCGGCCAAGTACGTCCGCACGTGGATATAATTGCTTGAGAACGTGGCGGCAGTGGTTTAATTGGTTATTTTTGGTTTGTGTAGCCGAATTTGGAGAGTAGCTAGGAGATATTGAAAGAGAAGTGCGCTTGGGAGTTCATATGTGAAACCCATTGTCGGAGTCGGTAACTGACCGAACCGACGGATACCGCAAGTGGCGGACTGTGAAAATAGTTGTTGGTGGTGGAAAAAAGTACGATTGGCTCGGTATTAAAATTTTTTTTGGGCTGATGCGGAACTCTGTGGCGTGCAATGGCGTCGGCTTTACCAAGTGTGAGTAGATAATTTTTGTTGTGTGTGCGGTTGGATTGTTTGAAAACAAAAGCTGGAACGGAGCTTAGAAATGATGAGCACATGGCGTGCTGGAAGTTTGAGGGGCCATCGTGCAGAGTGGGCGGCCGTTGGGGCGTCGCCGGCGGTGTTGGAAATTGTAGACGGAGCTGGTCTAGAGTTGGGAAATACGCCACTGCTGAGGGCGGTTTCGACGAGACCGCCGTTATTTGACGATGCGAAAGAGATTGCCAGACGGATCGATCAGGATAATTTTGAAACTGAAAGGCTTGAATGAATTTGTAGCGGTAAGAAAGTGCTACTTTGATACACTACCGAGGGTAGTAGAGCATTTACCGCCAGGGTGGTGGATGGCTACCATCGATCTGTCTCAAGCGTATTATGCAGTGGCAATAAAGGACGGTGCACGACGATTGTTAATGTTTTCCTGGCAGAGTTGTCTATACCGCTTTTGTGTCCTGCCATTTGGTTCGGCTTCAGCCCCGGGTACTTTTATGAAACTTATGTCAGTGGTGAGGCGCTTCTTGTCCCGGGCTGGTGGATTTTCGTTTACCTGGATGATTTTGCAGTGATTTCGCAGCATGTGTGCGGCGTGATGTGCGGAGAGTGTTGGAAACCTTGTGGAAGTTAGGCTTTTTCGTAAATTAAGGACTGAGTGTTCTGGTACCGTCGCAGCACACAAATATCTTCTGTCAGGGCTTCTCTCACGAACTTGTAGCGGAGGTCAATATGCTTCGTCTACATCTTATCTTGATGGCCTTTTGCAAAAGCTATGGCTGCTTCATTGTCACAGAACAGTATGATCGGGACTTGCACTGCCATCCATATCAGTTCCCTGCAGATTGCGGTCAACCAAAGTACTTCAAGCATGGTTGAAGATAACCCAACAAATTCTGCTTCCATAGTGGAGAGCGCAATGCATCTTTGTTTTTGCGCTCTCTATGTAAAGGGCATTCCTGAGAGAAATCCAATGTATCCGCTCCATGATTTTCTGTCTTCTACGTTGGATGCCCAGGAACTGTCTGCGAAAAACTTCATGATGGGCGCACATCGCAGTCCAAGCTCTCTCGTCTGGTGTGTGTGGGCAAGGACTCTCTGTACCATCCTCCAATGATGTACTCCTGGGTTGTTACTGAATTGGGATAGGGCGATCAACGCATACAGGATGTCTGGTCGGGTCCTAGACGCTACGAACATAGTGCTCTTATCGTGATCGGTACCGGGTCGAATCCACCACCCCTATTGCTTGAGTCTTGCGTGCAGTAATAACTATTCCAGCATCGAGGGACACTGTCACTAGTCTAACGTAGTCCAATTCAAAGTGACGTGTCAATTCCTCTGCATAGCCTTTTTGATGTATCGTCCAAACTCCTTCTTTCTTTTCAAATTCAACACCGGGAATCGTCATAATTCTGCCAAATTCTTTACGTCGTACTTCCAGGCGTGAATAGCTATAATTTCCTCCAGTGTGTTGTTGTCTTTTGCGAAAATGACGTACACCAATATCATTGCTTTTTGCTTATACAAGTAGATGCAGTTTGTCGCACGTAGTTTATCGAATCGCAAAATTGCAAAACTGTTATCCAGCTCTTCATACAATTTCCTACCGGATTGGCGAAGTCCATATAGAGCTTTATGGAGTCACCAAGCTACATTTACTAGTGGGTATCCTGGAGTTGGTCTTAAGTATATCTCTTCTTGCAACATGCCAGGCAAATATGCACACTTAACATCCAAGTGGCAACTTACCCGTCCATAGCATACTACCAATAAAATGAAGAGGAACCTCACTACTGTGAACGCGATTACCGGCGAATACGTCTCAAAATAATCTAGGTCCTTCTTCTGGGTATTACCTAGGGCTACAAGTCTTACACGGTATCTGGCTGGTTTTCCTGTCATGTCCTGCTTTACAGTGTAAATCATCTTGATCCTATGGTTTTTTTTTTTTTTTGGTTTACGGACCGGAGTACATACTTTTCTTGACTTGAGAGTTTTCATCTCCTCGTCCATAGCCGTCTTCCAGTCTCTGCTTGTGGGGAATGCATGGCTTCTACATAACTGACAGGTATCTTCATTTCAGTACAAAAGGCTTCTGAATTCCATTCAAAACCAGTTTGTGTTTGTGCTTCGGCACCACTACTGATCAAGAGTCTTATACTTGGTGTAACTCAACTTGATATTTACTCTGTGCATGTCTAAACATCTCTTCCTGTGACACCACATTTTTCACAGCATGGGGTGTCTCTCCCACATCAACTGACTTCTGAAGGTAGAATTTCATTGTAAGTCCAACAAACTCAATTTGCAGTTGTATTTTTCCAGTTTTCACTACTTTTAAGTATGTTCACTGGGTCCATAACCCTGCTATTTTGTAAGGCAGTTTGCCTTCCTAAGAGTCCACAGTAGATAAGCAAGTGAAATAGATTAAGGCATTCAAATTAGGACGTCTATTATGTAAATGAGTTGAACACGTTTCTAACCCATAGCCGCCTAGATACGAACGTACGCCTTCAACGCATAACAGCGAAAAACTAAGTCCCAGCGCGAGCTTTTGTGAGGGGGCCCCGGGGACCCCGAGCAAAGCGGGCAGTCACAGCTCAGTGGTCAGCGTCGTCGGCTCCAAACCAAGAGAATGCCAGTTCGAATCCGAGAATCGACCCGAGTACCATATGGACCTTAAAAAAAAAGGGTCTGGAAGTTTTTTCGGGCGGTTATGGGTTAACATAGGGACTGCCAGTTTACTTATCTGGTTCTTCAAATAATACACTATGAAACTTGTCATATTTCATAATACACTGGTCAATTGTGAAAGCTATTGGAAAGTCTTTCAGTCACCAGATAAGTTCCAAACATCTTGCTTGACTAACACAGCACAACATTAAACTCCTGCTGTCCAAGTCATGGGAAGAAGTGAAGGGGCACCCCCTCCAAGGTCAATGGTCCTGGTGCTAGCTTGCCAGGTTCCACAGAGATATGGCACTTCCCCAAGGTGGGTATGACCACCCACAAAGATTGCCAAAAGAGGACTGGGCATCACAAACACTTCACTACACAACACTCAAGAGCCTCTTCATGGGAAATACCGGGACCTTTTCAGTCACAGTCTGTCCTACCACCCCTGCCATCTCATCCGGTCCCTCCGAACGGTTCTTATTGCTCTTTGGATGAGGACGGAGCCAAGCGTTACGTCGCATCCAACAGTCCCCAATCCCATCATGCTCATTTTGGCTCAACGTTCGCAGACGACCCCGAACCATTCGAGATCCCTCTGCCCAATTTGCTGAAGACCGTTGAAGATATTGCCTCGGATTGTTTCCTGTCTAAACCATCGGCCCTTGCGCCCGAGCCCAGCAAGAATCATGGCTTCTCTACGGGCTCGGTATTGGTTCCGCTACCGCCTGCATCGCCAACAGCCAGTCCTACGACAGTCTTACTACCTTACTCACGACTTTGCTTCGTAACGGAGGACTCGTATTAATCAACGGCGACCCATTGGAGCTTGATGAAAATCCCCCCCACCACGACCGGGCCGCGAGGCCTCCTTCCGCCCAACGGGCGATGGGATGTCCGAAGAAGTAAGAAGTATGTACTCCGAATTTCTTACTGCAGATATCTTCCCCACAAAGCGCCGGTCCCCGCTTTGATTCGTCGTGATAACAATCGCCTGTTGCACGTAGGCCTTTATATGGCCTTTCAGGTGGATGTCCTCCACACAGCAGCCAACGCCTTGTGTGAGAAACTTTCTACCGAGCCTCCACCGCCTGAGACTAGGAACTTGGCCTTCGTCATTAGTGGACTTGAACGCAGGCACTGTTCAAGTCCACTTTGCTACTTGGAGAAGTGGCCCTAAATACAGCCCCTAACATCAACGACTCTACTCGTCATGTCCTATGTAACCAGTCGATCCATGAATCTGATACGCTCTTTCAGGGGCTAATTCCTAAACTTGCGCCTCATCTTGATATCATCCGGAAGCCAAAGCCGGTCAAACACAGGTACTCGCACCAGTCCCGCGCACCTGGGCGCTCTCTTCCTCATGACAATGCTGCAGACTGGGCCTTGCCCCCTCACCCGGACCGCGGTCACCAATCTTCCTCTCCCGTTCAAGAGCCCATTTGTGGGAAAGGTGCAGCACCACTCCTGATCACCAATGACGATTTGCGTCTCTGGGGCTCAAGCAGCGAGCCCGCTCAAGCCGCTGATAATCGCCTATGGGCGCCTCCTGTCTGGTGCCGCTCGCGCCATTTTCTTCCAGCCTGGTAGGCCCTGACCATGACCCAACAGTCTTGGCTATTATCGGCCAGGGATTTCGACCATGCTTCATTCGGGCGCCTTCGCTCGCCTCACCCCCTTGGTCCACGACCACTCAACATTCCCTACGCCCTGCGGACTGGACCATTTCCTCGATCTTGCAGACGCGTATCTTCACATCCCGCTTCATGTGTCTGTCCTGCACATCTTCTGATTTATATATGACCATACAGTTTACGAGTTCCTATGCCTTCCTTTTGGTCTCAATGTGGCACCCCGCGTCTGCACAGCAGTCTTAGCTTTCCTGTATCAGCATCAGGTACGTGCAAGCACCTACCTAGACGACTGGATCCTCCCGCACCAAGACAAGACAATGTTGCTTCGTCATCGGGACTTTGTCACCAGTCTCCTCTGCCACGTCTACCTTCCAAAATCTCGTCTGATCCCGTCGTAACGATTCGTTTTTCTCGTCGTTCTCTTCGACACACAGTAACAGCCATGCCGTCACTGGAACAGTTATCCGGGCTTCTTGCAACCGTTCGGAGGTTTCTTCACCTTCAGTTTTACAATCTTGCGGATCTGATTTCCCTTATTGGGACCATCGACTCCTTGGCAGACCTGGTCCCATACGGCAAATGGATGGATCCACCTCTTCACCATTTTCACATCGACGAATGGCCCATTTGTCACTAAGACGCTCCAGACATCGCCAGTCGCCCTTTGAACATCCATACTGCCCTTACACATCCCGGCTGTCACAACGTCATTGTGGACTCCCTGTCCCACCTTTCCCCACTTTCAGGGGAATGGGACCTCAAGACTCCGTTTGCGAATCTTTGTTCAGCATTTGAGATCGTCCGATGGTGGACCTCTTTGCCACGAAGCACAATGCCAAACTTTACCACTTTATCAGTCCAGTCCCCATTGACCAAGCTTGGGCTGTAGACGTCCTGACCCTGTCCTGGGACCATCTTTTCGGATATCTCTTCCCACCTCCGAAACTTCTGCCTCTGGTCCTCCGCAAAATTGCTCAGTCCCCAGGCGTGTTTATTCTAGTGGCACCCATGTGGCCGGCGCTACCCTGATTTCCCTTTCTAGTAAATCTCCTCGTCGATCTTCCACGCAGTCTCCCGACCATCTCGGATCTGCTCTTCCAACGCCGAGGGACCATTCTGCATCGACGACCAGTGTCGTCGCTACTATACCGGTGGCTACTATCGTCCAATTGCTCAAAACGTCAGGCATTTCTACATAACAAGCCACTCACAACACCTCTAAAGCCATTCGAGCGTCGACCAACAAGGTCTATGACAGCCATTGGTGCCGATGGTTTCGTTGGTTTCTCCCAGGAATGGTTAGTCCAGTCAATCCCCCTCTTCCCGACTTCTTAACGTTCCTTGACGATTTCTTCAAAGACTGCCTGCATGGTAGTCTACCGGTCGGCAAAGCGGCAGGAAGCCTAAACCTCTTAGACAATTTTCGCATTTCAGCCCTGATCAAATAATTTCGACATCGAACGGCTGGTCCGTCGCCACCAGTTTCCACATTAGGACCTGTCCATCATCCTGGCCTCTCTTCTCTCAGCCCCTTACGAGCCATTTGTGTCATGTTATCTCAGTCATCTAACTCGCAAAACAGTCTTTTGGGTTGCTCTGGCAGCCTGACTCCGTTGCAGCGAGGTCCAAGCACTCTCAGCCAAGCCAGCAGACTGTATCTTTCTCGAGGACTACAAAGGTGTTACCCTGACACCTCATAAGTCTTTTCGTCCCAAGACACAGAATACTTGCGAACGCTCTCGTCCATTCGTTATTCCTGCCCTCTCTATCCTATGAGCGAACGCTGTGTCCAGTGCGGGCCCTTCGTTTCTACCTTAAGGAGTCTAAGCCATTTGATGGGGACGATCACAGCTCTTCATTCCTTTCACGTCAAGTTCTGGTGAAACATCGGCCAGGCTGGTCCACAACCACTCCCGTCTCGGTCCCACTGTCGGAGGAAATAGACAGCCTTCTTCAGAAAGCAGCCATCAGGCCCAGTCAACCCGGACCAGCCGGATTTTTACAGCCACATCTTTTTTTCTTATATTGGCTCAAGATAGTTGTACTACAAGCCTACAACTGTCTCGACATCGCCTGCGCCGACCAGGACATCTGCATTACAGCGCATGAACTTCGAGCCATATCAACGTTCTGGGCCTTTCACAGTAATATCCCGATCACTGATATTATGGATGCCGCATCTTGGCGCAGTCCTACCATGTGTACCGCCCACTACCTCCGGGATATGTCGACCCAAGTCAAAGGACTCTACCATCTCGGACCATTCGTGGCTGCCAGATGGATACTCTGATCCCCATAAGTGAACGATTCACTCTTTCATCTACAGGCCACTGATCATTTGCAAAATTATTACTTTTTGGGGAGCCAGCTCGAAACCCTAGGTTACCCGTGTGGTGGCGCCCGCCACCTTTGACGAGGTCTGTGGAATGCTAAAAGCTCAGGTAATGTATATTTTCATGGCGCATAGAAATATCAAAATACCAGGGTCACCTGGTTGATTTTTGGCTTCTGTCGTCTCCATGAAAATATACGTTACCTGCTTCTCATCCTCCTCCCCTCTTTGTCGCCACCTGGGCATTATAGAGAAATAAGAGATGAAGCAACGGCCGTCGACGAAGCTTTTATAGTTGGAAGCTGCACAGATCAGTTGTGCAGTGGGTGCAATGCTGGGAAGGCTCTAAGAACTCTAATCTCTAGAACTAACTGCAAAGGAAAGGAGAATGCTAAAAGTTCAGGTATATTTTCGTGGAGCCAATAGAAACCAAAAGCAACCAGGTGAACCGGGTATTTGGATGTTTTTTTTTATTTCTGCAGTTTCATAATGTGCTGTTTTTATGTAGAACTTAAAATTAAAAGTTCTTGGAAACTGCATTTCAAAAAAGGAACACAAACTGCAGTTCAGAACTGCATTTTTTGGCAAAAACTGCAGTATTTTCTTTGTTAGGGAAAGCATAAGAAAGTGATTAGTTGGTTAGTGCAGGATTTGTTTGTAATACATGGCCGTATTCATCTGAAAAGTAAATCCTTTGTTTTTACAGTCTCGAATTGTTCAAGCGTCCTCAGCACCACGTACTCCCACTATTGTAACCCTTCCACGGCCAGGGACGGGTAGTGCTTCAGCTGGAGGCAGCAGTTTGCCTGGCGCACAGAAATATGTGATTGTGGCATCTACTACTCCATCACGAGGACCCTCAAACCCTATAGTAAGCAGCGCAACAAATAACGGAGCTGCTCCTACTGTAGTCAAGATTGTGACGTCAGCTCCCACAGCAACCTCCAAAGTAGTGACGTCTTCTGCTCAGGTAGCCAAAGTTGTCATGGTAACGGTTGCACAGACTTCAACGACATCTACTCTAAATTTGGGTACTTCCCTGCCCAACCCCAACCAGTCTCTTGGAGTTCGTAGTGTGTTCTCTGGACAGGGAGCTGGCTTAACTACTGTAAAGGTAGAACCTTCTTCGTTAACCCCTTTCTCTAGCGACGTCATGTTGAGCAATCCTGACTCCAACCAACCACAATGACAAATGTGGTTTGTGGAGACTCCTGAAGAAGAACCAGGATAGTTCATGCAACCCTAAGTACCGTGGCTGAACGTGATACCACTCCACAGCCATGTGTCGTGCAACTTGTCGATTGCTGGTGAAAAGTTCAAGTACAGACCATAACTAAAGCATAGCAGCAGGTCCCATGCAACAACTTGGAAACTATGACTAAAAAAATTGCTTTTAGTATTGTGATTTCCTGGAATTGTCATGCAGTGTCATGAGACCTGTTTCGACCTAGCACATTACATAACACAGGCAAGAAATTAGGGATCGAGCTTTACTTTATCGGCTTTGTACCAGATTTTGATACAGCGTGGTATTCGACGATTCAGTATTTAATGTGTTTGCAGCCAGTTCCAATATGTGAGCTATCCGTAGTGAGATCGTGATTTACTAAATATTGCCATCCTTGGCTAATTGCATATTCCTCCCACGCTGCATGGCTTTTTATTAATGGTGCAAAACAAGTCAATAACGAACATGTTTGATTGCATAATTCACAAATTCGGTAAAAGGTGAGCTTGATTTAAATGACAGTGCTTTTAGTTGGCTTTCATGGACATTGAGTAACCAACCATAACAAAAATGTGTGTATAAAAACTTAAATTTACTTACATAGGTGGAAGCTAGTTATTGTTGCAATTAAACGCAGTACTGCTAACATTTATCGTGCAGTGAAGCCATGTGATGGCACATAGCACTGCGGTACTATCTTAATGTAGTAAATTAGGGCCACGGTTACCAAAAAACCAGGTCAGTATTAGTTGTGTGTTTGAAGTCAAGCCCCCAGTGTAATTTTAGCCCTGAAATGCCTTAGAGCAAATCCTCGAGTCTAGCCTTTTCAGTCAATGCAGGATTCAGTCACATGCGTTGTCAGGTCTCAAATCAAATAGTCTGAACAACCGTAGATGTCAACCCCACACAACTTATTAAAATACAAGATACCGCATTAAAAAACAAGAGTAGCATGTTGATTGTTGGATTCCATTTAACAGGTCGAAATAGACAAGTAAATTAATTTATACCCCAATGAAAGATTGAAAAAAAAAAACCCAGACACTGGTTTACAAAATGACCATATAAAAGCAACTGTATTAGTTTGTTGCGTTGACTAGCTGATTGAGTTTGTTAATCACCTAAAACCTAGAGCGATGTCACAGGTGCAGCACGAAGTGATTTAAGTTTAACTGTAGTAGCCAAATAGCAAGTGTCTTGCGCAAGTCCAAAGAGTTGACAAAAATTGTCTTAATGTGTTTTAACTAAACCTCATTATTCCGCATTAACATTTCAGGTGAAAGCCGGTCTCAGGAGCTTACAGAAATCGGTACAGCTGCACGTGAAGCACCAGATTTTAACCAAAAGTCTTATTGTTAAACTGATTCTCTAGTATGCCTGCTTAGTGCAACCTAGAATGCAGGTGAATAAACGCAAAGATTTCAATGCATATCTTAAATAAAACGAAACATTTCCCTTTATTCTAGGTTGACTTAACGTTTAGATACTAGGATGATGTATAATAATAGCGTTTCAAAAAGAATTGAAAGTTCTAATTTGGCTGTGTATTAGGAGCTAGGTGATGGACTTATACAGGGTTGCACCTACACACGTCGTCATAGCGAGCAGTGCTTTCTCCCTTTTGCCTTTTAAAATTGTGGGAATACAGCTCTACAATTAAAGAAAGTAGGTGTTGATATTAAAGTTAGTCTGACCATCGGGTAATAACTCTTACTGTTGCTTTTTAACTACTCAAAGGCAAGGCTATGAAGCGCTCTCGCTTTGCTGCATGGGTCACATAACACGCCCACTTATGGGAGGACACACAACGATGAGTCGCCCATTGTTGTAGCTGTGCTGATACCATGATCATAACATACTCTGCTAGGCCACATGATACCAGAGTTGCTGATGTCACAATCATGCAGTACTACATTCACCAGCTGTGTTGCTTTGGGTACGAACAAGTGCCTCCCGTAACGAAGTGAGGTGATAACTGCAAGGTCTGACTGAGCGTAGAATGGAATTGCTGACGTACATGGTTCAGGATTAATCTTGATCAAGATAATGGCTGGTCAGTTTCCTCCTATTGTTGTATTACAAAGAGCTCTGAGCATGGAGTTGATGTTAAAAAATTATAGTCTACAGAACAAGTAAACTTCATACTAAGTAATAAAATCAGTGTGATGGTGATGTATGGTAAAAAGTTGTATAGGTGCAACTCTAATTATTATTATTACATTACATGTAATTTTAAAGTGTATTAACATCAGGGGACTTCCATACTACTCCCACTTATTCCACCACCAGTCTCTATACCATCCCTGTTAGTGCAACTGAGAATTCTGATAGGCTGGAACCTGTATGCTGATTTTGCCAGTAGTTAAAAAAAGAAAAAACACTATACAAACAGTTGCCAACTTTCATGTGTGCAACATTCTTTTGTGTTCTTTCTTGTGTTAGTTGATACGTGTGTACCAAGTTTCATGTGTAAGTTGAAAGGCCTAACATTGTTAACAACTGGAGAATAAAAGTCTGTACAGGATGCTGTAGTGTTTGTTCTCTTTTTGGCTAATCTATTGAATGTGTTTCAGTGCACGGAAAGCGTAATTTGGGATCTTTGATACAGAATCCATATTCAACCAAAAAAAGTTTCTGTTGCTACGAAAATTTAAATTACCTGCAAATTTTACCATTTTTATTCTCAAATGCTTTTTCCCTCTAGAGATTTTAACCAATCACCAGCCAGCTGGCTAACCCCAAAGTGCTTATGCGTACTTCCTTCAATACAAGTATAAAAGCATGTCAGAAGCATCTTTTAATCTCAGAAGCTTGTTCTGTTATGACTTGCTCTTTTTGTTCTTCCTCTGTTAATTACTCCTTCGTGCGGGAAGCGAAGGGGCTCTTGCCAGTCAGGACTGCACCGATCACATTTTCTATCGTGCGGGTGCAAGATGTACACGTTTGTTGACGAAAGCCAAAGCGACCTTGCCTAGACAGGATGGCATTCCTTGTTTGTTTTGGAATTTATAAAAACCCAAACAACAAGAAATTTTTGGAACTTCACCTGCTTTTGCTGGATGCAAGTTATCTTTGCTGATGTCTTCTTCTGTTCGGACGTCCACATCGAAGACAAGTTTCATGAGCTTTGTCATTTTTCTTGTCGCATAACGAATTGTCAAGCCTCTACCGCTAACCTGGACCCATTGCCAGTTTTGACCACTTCACAATTCGGAATAAGTAAACCTGGCCAAGAATTTTTGCTGCTTTGCGGAATAAATGAGGATCGGATTACTCTACCTATTCGGTGAAAAATGATTGCATTGGAATGACGAAACTGAAATCAAGCGCTGCAGTGAAGACAAGTCAGCCGGGATGCAATGATGCCGATCTACCGCCTGCTGAGGTTCGACGCCCAGTATTTTCGACCCGCCTCACCCCTCCACTTTCCTGTCTGCCGGCCTCGACTGCTTTGCTGTAAACTAGCCTATGAAGCCTGCTGTTCCTCCTGGTGTCCCATTGGAGTCCAACATTCAGTTTTGGACGTCAATTGATTGATCTTTTCAAGAGCTGTTTCTTACTTCCTGCAAATACTTACCTTCAGTAATTATGCTAAAACCACCTTTTTACGCTATTTACTGCTCGCTTATGAACTAAAAACACCATTTTTTACGTTCTCCCTAAGCTTTTCTCCACTGCCGCCAGGCGGCGCTGCACGTCCTTACCGACGTCAGCGCCCCCACCAGTCCAACCGCATCACTTTTCGAGCACTCCCATCGTGGATGGTTGTGCGAGTTTTTACTGCGTGCTTCGCGAATTAACCAACGCGTATTATGGACTACAACAACGGACTTCGATGTCAAGAAGTGGATCCGACGAGCGGCTTATTGGAAAGCAGCACGGTGGGAACAGGATCGAAGCACGGCAACGGTAGGCTTAACGGATACGGCCATGCCGGCGGTGTGTTTTGGTCGGCCGGTCCTTGTCGAGGGCAAGATGGCGGCCGAGAATGAAGCCTTTGTGATTCGTGGTTACGGAGGCATCGTTGCCTCCCGTTCTTCCCCGGGATGTTGTTCGTGTTGAAATATCATTTTTTTTCATGCAGATGGTGATTTGTAGAGTGAGCCAGTGGAGTTGTCACCGTCCCGCAAGGCAGGTCCGTGCCGATCCGATGGCGGGCGTTAGGTGAGTGGCCGACAGTGGCGGTAAGTTGAAATCCAGTAGTGTTGAGAGGATGAATAGGACGACCGCTCCCGGTGGGGAAAATAGCGGTGCGGTTCCTACACTGAGTGGTAAAAAGCCGGCCACGGGCGCTGTCCGTGGTCCGACTATCCCAGCAAAAAAAAAAAAAAAAGTTGCAAGTGCCGCGTTTAGACATAATTGCAATGCTGGTTGAGCCGAGGGGTGCAAATTGAAGCCGGTTTTTAACCGGACCCACGCTGTCGCCACTGGCAACACGTGTGTAGCACCATCGGCGACACTCAGTAGCTACTAGACGCTGATGCAGCGGGACAAATTGTCGCCGTCCTGTAGCCAGTTGTCACCAGGAAAAGTAGCTGTATGACGCTGACGCAGCGGGACACATCGTCGCCGTTCTGTAGCCAGTTGTCACC
>JAHWFP010226258.1:71593-87350 GCA_023313725.1 Lithobius niger
ACACATCGTCGCCGTTCTGTAGCCAGTTGTCACCAGGGTAAGTAGCTATTATGACGCTGACGCAGCGGGACACATTGTCGCCGTTCTGTTGCCAGTTGTCACGTTAAGGGTGTCACAGGTCGCCGGTGAGCATTGTGTCGCCAACGGTATGGTGAGTGTCTCCATGGGCGTTTGCCCATAGGCCTATGTGTTTATGTTATGTTAGGGTATGTTTACATTAATCGTTATTGCCTCTACATTTCTTTGGTCCTGGAATGGCAGCTGCGTTGGCTCCTGCGGTGTGCATCAAGACATGGTCTCACTGGAGTCTGGCAACTTGGACGGTTAGTACTATGGGTTTGAAGTAGGGCTCTCCCCCCTCCTTTTGCCTTCGACTGTCTTCTCTTCCTTGGGTCCTTAGGCTGAGTGGGAGGGTGAATCTGATGCCCTTTGGGGTCTGGCCGCTATATGCGGTCGCACGGGGCCAATATGCCCAATTTTTTCTTGCCAATCGCAAACAAGTTGTATTGTGTATGCATTGTTGCCTCTTAAGGTCAAACCAAAACATGTGAATGGAGCTGTAGTTTGTTCATCTGGTTCGAGTACGAGTTCCCTTGGCTTAAGTAGGACTCAGAAGGGGGACTTTAAAGTACATGTTGAAGTTATATCCAATTAAGTCGGTTTCTGTGGAAACCTGACACTCGAGGCTCGGTCATCAGCGTAAATTGGGCCCGATACATTTACATAACTCCAAGGTGGTACATGGATACTAGTGAGTGAAGCCTAACTCTCCTCAGTGTGAGGTCTGCAAGGTAACCAAATCGACTAGGACCAGTTTTAAGGGTATTGGTGCTTTGCAGAGTAAGAAGCCCCTCGAACTCCTTCACATGGATGTTTGGGGCCCAAGTCGCACGGTATCCTTGGGTAATTGTAGATATGTGCTTACTTTACTTGATTATTCTCGTTATGCATGGGTGTTTCCCATCGCTAAGGAAAGCGATGTGTTTCAAACGTTTGTTGACTTTCGTGCCAGGAGGGAAAGACAATTTAGCTTCAACTTTGTAAATGTTCGCACGGACTGAGGTACGGAATTTTGTGATTATATATGTAGGTTGGGTATCAGATATCAGCGAACCAATGCCTACTCACCAGCTCTGGCTGGAATCGCTAGGCGATTTAACCGCACGTTGTTAGAAGGGGTACGTGCAATACTTCACGAGATGTCTCTGCCACGCAATCTTGGGCAGAATTTGTATGTACGTTCACCTACCTGAAGCATAGGTGCCCTCACTCATACTTAGGCTTTAGGGTCCCTTGTACGTTATTGTTTGTTCGAGGTGTATCAGTCAGACATTACGAAGACCTGGTGCAATGTGTTATGTACACTTCCATACGCCGGGAAGGGATATCCTTGACGTTAAAGCTGGGAGGGGGTATTCATTGGCTATGCGGTAGACAGTAGGATATAGAGTGGAATCCCCATACTGGCTTGGTCGTTGAAACTAAACATGTAACGGTTGGTGAGGTTAAGTTATGGGGAAGGGAGGAGGTCCTTGCAGTATAGGCCTCAGAGTGTGCCCAAACCCAGTCCAAGTGCAACTACATTTAACTATGGGATGGGACTTAGTTCGGGTACAGTGTCAGAATCGGATGGTAATTCTAGGGTAGAAGCAGAAGTTATGACTGAGGGCCCACTAACCATTGAAGAAGTTCCTCCTCGACCATTCATTCGTAGTAATAGTGTAGGCTCCTCCCCCAAATTGGCTCCTTTAGATTATCAGTATTGGTGTAGGGAAGTAGTAGTCCGTCAGACGGGGCAAAGGGTAGGTAGGTTGGATGTGTACTATCACACCCCAGATGGAATTATGTTCTGCAGTGTTAATGATGTCAAATAATATTGTGTAGAACGGGGATGTCAGTTTGAACCACTGTTCGTTTTTAGGGGTAGACAAACACCTGTTTTCGGAACTGTATCCACTAGTGGGCAGGATAGTCCTGTTGGTTTCTGTGATGCTGCGGCATACGTGTGTATTGTTGGGCCAATTATCTATGCAAAAGCCATTGCCTGTCCTCACAAGTGGGAACGGTCCATGGGAGACGACGTTACGTCCTTTAAGACAAGAGGGGTACATAGAGGTTACTGTAACTATTGATATGGAAGTGGGGATGTAAATGGATATACAAGGTAGCAGAATACCGACGGAAGCGTTAGACGTTTCCGCTCCCGACTAGTAGCTCGAGGGTTTTGTCAAGCAAGCGGTGTGGATTTTGATGGAGTATTCAGCCCAGTGTGAATTTTGTTTTAGGTTAGATTCTTTTATGTATTATGGTATCCATTCTGAAGTAAACCAATGTTGATTTGGATATCCAGTGTGTGGTACGTTGGATTGCAAAACCTTCGTGAAAATCCCCATAGGATTCAAACCTGGGGTTCACCATGGTACTGTGTGGCTATTGCAAACAACCGTACATGGTCTTCACCAAAGTGGGTGACTGTGATGGGAAGAACTTGAAAAGCCATTAGTGATGATGGGATTTTCTCAGTTCTTGGGACTTAATCTGTGTTTTTCATTTTGGTTTAAATGCAGTTTTATGTGGATGTTTGCTTTTGTTAGCCAGAATCGAAACTCTTAGAGCAAATGTAGTAACGTTGCTTGAATCCGAATTCGAACTCGCGTCTTTCGAAGTAAAAAAAAAAAAAAAAAAAAAAACCTATTAGGTGTTGCCTTCCTAAGAATTGATGGCATGACAGTAATTCATCAAATCTTACTTTGCACAACTCACGGAGAGGTATAACGTCGATGAAACGTGTACGGTGCGTGTGCCAGTTCATGTCTGCAGGTACTGGTGTTCAAACGAGGCGTGACGAAGATGAGACAATTGTACATTTCTCATACAGGTCACTAGTAGGAAGTTGTTGTATGGAGCTTCTAGAACAAGGCCTGATATTCTTTTGGGTGTTATAATATTGTCCCAATATACCTATGCCTTTACGTCCATTCATATTCGCTTATTGTTGACCATACTGCGATACTTATGTACTGTCAGTACGAAACATTATGCTATTGTTCTTTCAAGTGTCACGTGATCTGAATCGTATGCATGTGTAGCTGCATCTTGGGCAGCCGATAGAGTCGACCGGCGTAGTTTCGGTGGGCACATTGTATTCTTGGGTAGCGTGCCTGTTTTTGGGGGCTGTGACAGCAGGGTATGGTGTGCCTCAGTATAATGGAGGCGGAATTCATTGCACTGTTTCCGGCTGTAGGAGTGTTGGCCTGGCCACACAGTGCATGTCACATTCGGTATTGGCACCGTTGGCTACAACACCTTCATTGTACTGTGGCTCCCATTCTGCCATCCACTTTACTAGGTATGAGGTGAGAATCTTGAGGTCAAAGCACATTGCCATTAAATGTATGTTTTTGGGGGATTGGCTACGAAAGCTATATTTCTGGTTATATAACGTGCCGTCTCCACTAAATGGGGCAGACATGTTGTCGAAATGGCTGAATCCAGGGCGGTTGAATAGACTATGTTCAGCGGCGTTCTATAATTGTGACTCATAAGTAATGTTTTACCTTCTGTAGCATTGTGTTTGCATGAGACGGATGGGAGAGTGTGTTCGTTGTCATAGCCTACCTATGAATGGTTCTTCCCAGCAGAGGTTTTACAGTGTTCATGTCGTTGTTTAATATGTCAAGGTAGTGTTAAAGGCCGAAACTGAAATGTACTTTCCCCAATTCAGGAAAGAGTGTTTGGAAGCCTGGTCGGTGGTTATGCATTGTGCATGCCTGGATAATTGTATCTGGCTGATCAGGCACTTTAGCCTAGTGGGAAGATACCTTCCGGTTTCGGACGGAGCGACCGCTCACTCGCGTTCTGGGGTTGACGTGGGCAGCAAGGGATGCAAGCTGCAGTCTTGTTGTTTACGCCATGTTTGTTTTAAGCCATGTGGTCAAGTGTTGTACCTTTCGAAATGTCGCTATTACATGTACAGTTGTACTTCAGTATTTCTTCTGGACCTGCTTTGAAACAATACGGTAATTGTAGGTTTAGGATTTTGCTGGAGTAGCGCGGACATTTCTTACACTCTTGGTGCGGGACGCCGCTGGACGTAGCAGTAGCAGCGTGCTCCCTGCGCCGCCCGCCCCTGTTTGTGCGTGCTTCCTTGAGGGTCCCGAGTGGCCTGGGGCGGGCAGATCTGTGGTGCAAGCCATGTTGTGGCTGGCCAGGCTTTCTGGGGGTGAAGCCCGAGTCGGTGTGCCTTGTTTCAGTGTGTTATTCTGGCTGTGCTCCATTACGGCAATTCTAATGGAGCGAGCCGGTTTTCTGGGCTTGTGTGCCGTGTTCCGGAGCTAGGTTCTCAAAGGTGAGGTGGAGGTACTGCCAGGCGTGGGCTAACTCACCCGGCTGTTGGTTGGGGACCATGGGCCTCTCTATGAGGGCTTGGCATCGCTGGATACCTGGTCCTGGTGGGTTGGTCGCCTTTTGGTTCTTTATTAGTGTTTTGGTGGCAGTGTGTGTGTGGTTTAGTAAGCTTGTTCTCCGGGGTTCCTGGTTGGGGTGGTGATTCCCGCCTCCTGTCTGACAAATTCAGCATAATTACTGAAGGTAAGTATTTGCAGGAAGTAAGAAACGAAAATTTTAACTAGTGAAAATTAGTTTTTACTTACCTAAAATACTTACCTTCAGTAAGGACCCGCCCGCCTCCCCGCAATCACTGAACCGGAGTGCCCGTGAAAAAGTGATGCGGTTGGACTGGTGGGGGGCGCTGACGTCGGTAAGGACGTGCAGCGCCGCCTGGCGGCAGTGGAGAAAACCTTAGGGAGAACGTAAAAAATGGTGTTTTTAGTTCATAAGCGAGCAGTAAATAGCGTAAAAAGGTGGTTTTAGCATAATTACTGAAGGTAAGTATTTTAGGTAAGTAAAAACTAATTTTCACTAGTTAAAATTTTCGTTTTCTTAACACAAGATTGCTTTATCATGTGGCAGTTGTTGGCTGTTTACCAATCAAATTGAAGTCACGAATTGCAAGGAATGTTGCAGCCTGTAGCAATGACGGCTTGTTTTAGTCGTGTAGCCCAACGTCTGTTTTTCGCTGCTGTGCGCCGTCACCTTTCAGTCGTGAAGATGGACATGCCATTAAGGCGAAAGCGAAAGCATACGAGTAGTGTTGCACCTGACACAAAGCCTGCAAGGAGAAGAGCAGAATGATTGGCGAAAGTGAAAGTGTGCTTTTACATAACACCCGTAAAACGCAGAATTGAATGAAGGTAATGCGAAAGTGAACCATAACATAATGCATATAAGAAATAATTGACGCGAAAGTGAAAGCAAATTGTTATTAGAAACGATTGAGCAAGGAATGAAAGCAAAGAACTGAATTAATAGAAATGGTCATCAGCACCAAGCAAGTTAGATTTGGCAATAAGCAAACAATCAATTCAAAATAATTTGTTTGCAAACCTGGGTTTTTTTTCTATGGTTTCACAGCAGAAAATCAAACTTCAAGAAACAGAGCACTCGTCACTGGTTTCTTTTTCAGTTTCAAAGACCGCAGTTGACATTATAAAGATAAAAAAAATCATCCCATCAAAGATCAATCAACGACACTCCGTACACCTTTATTTTATATGGACGTTTAAAGCGAAGGAAAAGTAAAAGACAATACCAGAAGCGAGGAAAAAAAAATAGGAAGAAGGCAAAAGAGCTACAAAGAGCGTTTAACTCTGCCGCAAACATCAACGACTCGACCAAGCACCGGCTCTGCAATCAGCCGATTCACGAAACTGAAACCTTGTTCCACGGGAAGATCCCGTCACTCGCTCCACACTTGGACATCTCCCGGAAATCAAAATTCACTCGACAGGACCTACCATTTCCCCAGCCCTTTCCGAAGAACTCCAGGCCGCCACAAAACCAACTGGCTCAAGACCGATGAACAAGCCACGCCCACCGAACAACAACAACAGGGACGAAAAACAAAATCAACGCTCTTTCAGATGGAACAGCAGTCACGATCCCAGGCCCCGAACATGGCCAAAGATCGACAAATAAGAGCCTCTACTCCTGACAGCCGTTACTCATCACCAGGGGGCAGAAGCGCACAACGAAAAGGACAATGACATCACTCACTTTTCGTTCCTACCTGTAGGCGCAAGACTGAAGCATTTTCTACCGGCATGGCAAGCAATCACGTACAACACAGAAATAATCTGGATAACTCAGTACGGCTTTAGTCCGACGTTCCGCACCAAGCCGCTGCTCGATCGTCACTGCCATGGGAATGCGCCCCACGGACACAAAAAAAAACCTTTCGTCCGAAGTCAGCCAACTCCTAGCCAAAAAGGCCATCCGAGAATGCCGAGAATCGTACGCCCCAAGATATCAGGAGGCAACCGGCTAATTTTCAACCTAAAGCCGCTCACCAAATTCATAAACAACGATTCATTTCAAAATGGAAACATTGGAAACAATCCGACTCTCATTCAGAAAGAATGACTGGACGGTATCCATCTATCTAGAGGATGCCTACCTACATGTCCCACTACACTCCAAGATACGCCACTATTTTCGGTTCCTTTACAACAACAAGATTTACGAATTTAGGTGCCTCCCATTCGGCCTAAATGTTGCCCCAAGAATCTTCACACTCATCCTCAAGCCGATTCTTGCGAAGCTGCATCAATTACAAATCCAAGCGAATGCATACCTCGACGACTGGTCACTGAACTCCCAGAACCCCGAGCAACTAGAAATCAACAGGGAGTTCACCGGCAATCTCCTAAATCAACTAGGATTCGGCATAAACTTCCCAAAATCCCGCCTGACGCCGGCTCAAGTGTTCACGTTCCTAGGGATTGCATTCAACCTAAAATGTGCAACCTTAACACCTTCAGCCGACAGGATACAAGATCTAATCTCTCACTCCCGCCGCTTCAACAACAACCTCAACATTCACTCAGAGATCTAAACTCACTCATCGGGAAATTGGACGCCATGGCAACAAACACTTGTGTCTTACGGCCGTTGGATGGTCAGACCCTTCCACCACCACCGGATCTACATGTGGTCCCGCTACCAAGAATTGCCCGATCTGAAACGAAAACCAGACCAATATTTTCCCCAAGAATTCCACTGTGGTGGTCAGACCTAACCAATCTCACAATGTCTGTGTCCCTTCGCGAACCACTCCTGGAACGTCTACTCTTCACCGACGCCTCCCAAGAGGGAGGGGAGCCCACATGGACCAGCTCCAAGCCTCTAGAACCTGGTGCCAACAAGACACATCAACAATATACTGGAACTCAAAGCCGCTCTTCCAGCCTTACAGCACTTCGAACCACAAGTCCACAATCATGTCAAACAAGTCGAAGCTGACAACACGACTGCAATTGCATACATCCGCAAGGGAGGAGGGACGAAATCCCGGAAGCTACACAACATTATGTCAAGAATCTAACATTTTTGCGTAGAAAACAAGTTAACAACATAACCCTGCTACCCCTTCACATCCCAGGAAACAGGAATGTGATTGCAGACTCTGCATCTCGCCGGAAACCACACACAGGAGAATGGTCACTCAACAAATCCATCTGCGAATATCTCTTCACGATATGGGGCACCCCGATGCTAGACATATTCACCCCGAGGCACAATGCCAGACTTCCCCACTTCATCAGCCCAATTCCGGACGAAAAAGCCATAGCAGTAGAAACACTGACTTATCCGTGGAACAATCTATACGCATACCTCTTCCCACCATTCAAACTCCTTCCACAAATTCTACAAAAGATAGAAACATTACAAAGCCTCTTTCTCCTAACAGTTCCACTATGGCCATCAGCAGCATGGTTCCCACAACTTCTGAACCTCATAGTCGACACCCCAAAAAGTCTACCTCTTCAAACACAACAAAAAGGGTCCAAGCTCCACCAAAACCTTACCACCCTCAACCTTCACGGGTGGCTACTATCATTGAATTCCTCAAGAAGGCTGGAATTCATCAAGAAGAAGCCAATTGCATCGCTTCCAAAGCAACCAGGGACTCAACGAACCGAATGTACGACAGCCACCGGACTAGATGGATTCATTGGTGTATCACAAGGAAAACTAATCCCAAAGACCCCCTCTACCAAAACTCCTAAACTTTTTTACCAGCTTATTCAAGAACGGATTGAAAGGTTCAACCATATTAATCTACCGATCGGCACTAAACTCCGTCTTTAAGGCAGCAGACAAAACCACTCTACTAGAAGATTACCAATTTTTAACTCTGATCAAATCCTTCGAAAAAGAACGTCCAACAACAAGGCGACAATTCCCAAAGTGGGATCTACCCACAGTCCTGAATTCTCTGATGCAAGCACCATATGAACCCATGCAAGACAAAAAAAAACTGTTTTCCTCGTAACTCTCGCTACTAGCATTCGCTGCAGTGAGATACAAGCACTTTCAGCAGACCCAGCAAACTGCATTTCTAGTCGTCGGCACGAAAATTTCTGCTACCTGTAAATTTGATTGCATTCAGTTCCTGAGTGCTCTTTTGTGACTTGAGGTTTTTTCGCTCCCCTGATACGACCAGTGCGCAACTCCACTGCGCATGCGTCACCATGCGCAGCCCTCTTATAAAAGTAGACGTATCGCCCCTGGCGGCCATCTCTTTTCCTCAAGCTCGCCTTGTGCGCATCGTCTCAAGACTCTCCTAATCCTTCGCCCATTGAAAGTGCCCGGATGTTCCTTTGCAAGACCTTCGTGATCTTGAAGCCTTCGCGAATGCTCGCCTTCGTCCTTCGTTTCATGACGTGCTTTCGTCGCAAGCTCAAAGCCTTTGCCGAACGTTCACCGAACGCCACACCCGAAGATCCTTCACTGAGGGCTGTTCCTTCGCCTGAATCTACACAAGACAACCTTCGTGGTATCTGCCATTTTGGATCCTTTGTCCCTTCCTTCGCCAGCTTGCCCACCACCTGCAGACTCAAGCATTGTTGTCCTGCCTTTGCCAACACGTTCTTCAACCTCGGCCACACTCGTTGAACCTTCGTCGGGCCTCTCACCTGAACTTCCGTCGTCGAAGACTTCGTAAGCATAGCTACGCAACGTCAACGTTCTTCCCCACTTTCTGCAATCCTCATCTCTAATTCACACTGTGTTTCAATCTGAACACCTTCACCAAACATCCTGAAGCCTTTGTCGAACGTATCTTCACTGACCCTTCGTTACTAGCTTGTCAAGAGCGTTCACCGAACGTCACACTCGAAGAACCTTCGTCGAAGGCCTCTCACCTGAACTTCCTTCGTCCAAGACTTCGTTCGCATGCATCGCAACGCAATGTCAACATTCTGCTCTGATTTCTGCATCTTCTTCTCCAATTCACACTGTGTTTCAACCTGAACATCTTCACCATACGCCCTAATGCTCTCGTTGAACGTCTCGTCACGGACATGTCAAGGGCGTTCGCCGAACGTCAAACCCTCGTCAAAGGTCTCTCACCTGAGCTTCCTTGGACAAAGACTTTGTTTCGTATGTATCACCACGCTCTTTCGCTTCACCAACTCCTTACGCTTAACGTCAACGTTCTTCTCTGCCTCCTGCACCTTCGTCTCCAATTCACACTGTGATTCAACCTGAAGACCTTCACCAAACGCCCCGAAGCCTTCATCGAACGTCCCACTACTGACCCTTCGTCAGAAACTTGTCTTGACCGTTAGCTGCCCATCACACTTTCAGAACCTTCGTCTAAGGCCTCCCACCCTTACATCCTTCGTCGAAGACTTCGATCGCAATCATTGTTGCTCTGCCTCCTCCTATTTACCCTTCAACTTCAGCAATTCAACAACACTCAACCGCATGACCAACTCCTTGCACTCAACGTTCATGTGCATAACTTCCTCTGCATCTTCATTTCCAATTCACACTTGATTCAACCTTATAACCTCCACCATACGCTCTGATGCTCTAGTCAAACGTCTCGCCACTAACCCTTCGTTGGAAGCCTGTCAAGACCGTTCACCGAGCGTTTGACTTGAAAAACCTTTGTCGAAGGCCTCTCAGCTCGTCTTAGATCTTCAACGCCTTCTCAACGGACTCGACTCGGCATCTATTTCCTGGCCAATTCATACCGTCCTCGCAACTTTTCCCTGAACCTGATGAGGCTCCCTCCTGGAGAAGGGGAACCTCTTAAAAACCCGACTTAGACCTTCCTCCTCTACACCCCGATTTGGAATCTTAGGAACGACACTGCAACCCATGACAATTCGGAATTTACCTTCAATCCGAATTCCTTGCCACCAAGGCTATAGTGAACCTTAGCACTACGTTATTCAGCCCTTAACATGCTGAAGTCCCCTTGGGTGTCTTCAATGAAAATGACAGGAATCTCCTCCATCTATGCTTACGTGCTACATCTCATGCTGATGTCGTGTATATGGCTAACAATGCTCTGTGAGATGAATTTTCTCAGAACGGTGATGACAACATCACATCAAACTCTGGACCTTCCTGAGCATCGAACTCTTCAAGAAGATGCCCTTCTCAACGACCTGCCTGGAATTTGAAAATATCTGACAAACCAATCCTCTCCATTGTCTCCCACGACCTCCGTCCATCTTCACAACACTTCCCCACCATGGGAATTCTCAACTCATCCTCTGCCTCAACCTCGGAAGTAAACGTACTCCTCAGGAATGACGCCATCTGCCTGATTAGTTTAACTTGACCTCGGCAGCTCGATCTTCTTCAAATCACACGCATCTTGTGTCGAGTGGACGATCCTCAATCTCAAGCCACTTAACGAATTCAGGCCCAACACCCACCTCAAAATAAGGGTGTGCTCGACCATATCCACCCTTCGTTAGCTCAACAAATCCAACCTGGAAGATGCCAGCCTTCACGTCCCAACACACCACAAACCTCCAACCTTTGCTACACGAACCTGAACAAAGTCACATATTCATCACCCTCCCACTCTGATCGAACACCGCTCCTCGCACTTTTACTTGAATTCTGAAACCTGCACTCTGTCATCTCCAATGCCACCTGAAAACAGCAAATGCATTCTTGGACGACCGGTTCCACTTCAACTCCGATCCTCATGAAGCCCACCACCATCCCCCCGTTCTCAACCCTACTTGATGTTACTTCCAACCTCCTGAAAGCTTCCATCATAACTCCATCAACTGAACAATGGACTGATTCCCTAGCCTTTGGGTAATCCTCCATCCGTTCAACAATCCACACACTCACATCTTCGATCTCTCTCTTTGGCAAATGAGCTCCATAACTGACCTTCTCCTAACCCAAGACATATCCCTGACCCTGATGTATTGGGCATCACACAGCCAACATCATGTAGCATCCAGAACTTGTCCTCCCAATACAGACAACTAGGGATGTGCGAGTAGAAAAATTGTAATTCGAGCCGAGCCGAGCAGAGTTTTCAGCAGAAGAATCGAGTATCGAGCCGAGTTCGAGTATTTGATAGAAATATTTTGTTTGCAAGTTTCTCTTTAATTAGTTAAGATAATAAGAACAAAGATGGTGCTTATCTGACTGTGTTGGTAATGGTTTTCCAGTTTTCAGGACATAACTTAAAAGTGGTTTCAGTTATTGACTTTTAATCTGCACCACTGGAAAGCTCTCGTCGAGACGATCGATTTGGTATATTGGGATGTCAAAATCGGTCAAAAATTGGCGAAGTTATCGCATTTTCGCCGAATTCGAGTATGGCAGCGAGCCGAGTTCGAGTACAAGTTTAATACTCGGCTCGGCTCGAATTTTTCGAGTATCGCACATCCCTACATACGACCACTCCAACATGGTTAAATTGAGGTCAATCTACAACGTCATCGATCACTTTCGACCGCTTGTACACACAATTCGTCGAGGTCCAAACCGACAGTACCTCAATTTTGCTTACCTCCGGAAGGAAGACGGGACCTGATTCCGACCCCTTCATCTCAATATCTTCATAAGTCTCAAACCTCACCTTAATTTCTCACTCTCCAGCAGGAAAATAATATGATTGAACTGATGCCCTCTCCCGCAACTAGCCACTTCAATAGATTGGACTTCCCTTACTCCACCTTGCCAAACCTCTTCAACATCAAGGGCAAGCCAATAGAGGCACTATGCCAGTCTTCCTCATATCTTCGCCCAGTCCCGGACAACTAAGCCTACGTATGGTTGCACTACCCTTCCCTTGGAAGAAACCTTAACGCCAACCGTTTCCCATCTTTCTAATCTCCTTCTAACGATCCTCACGAAGACTAAACTAACCCAAGGGATTTCCTGCTAACCACACTGAATCGGCCAGCAGCTCCATGGGTCACCCCCCCCCCCCCCCCCCCCGCTCAAAAAACCTTCTCATTAGTCCTCCAAGGAATCTCCCGTTCTTCCGGTCCCACTACCCAACATAGTAAACGTAACTCCACCCGAAGTTGAAATCTTACATCTGTACGGGTGGCTACATTAATCCAACTCATCAATATAACAGGAAATTTTGAAGAAGACCACCTGATTCACGAGTATTGCATTCAGTGATCCCACCAACTTGCTCTGCAACAATCATCAAGAATGATGGTTTCATGGGTTTCAACCGAAAGAACGTGAATCTAATCCATCCCCCCCCCATTTTTCCGAAGCAACCACTCCTCCTCACTGATCCATTCAAGAATTGACTCAACCATTCCACCTCTCTTTCCACCGTTCCACACAAAACTTCGTCTTCAAAGCTACAGGAATCATGCTCTTCCCTGAAGACCTTCGCATCCCCACTCAATAAATCTCCTTGTGAATTATTGACCTCCCGTCGACCGAGTTTTTCCAATGGGACCTTCCACTCGTTTTTGAACCATTCATACTCTTCAACATCACCCATCTCTCAAGGGAGCTGATCGTTTCAACATCACTCGCCGCAAATCTAGAAATAGCAACATGCAAGCTCTTGTACAACCCGGCTGACTACTTCCTCTTCCAGCCAAGATACTGTCACGCTCGGAGCCTTCTATGCTTACCCTGCGCTCACAAACATATCTATCGATAGCCAGAAAGAACACCTTGCTCTGTTCGGGCTCTACGCTATAATCCACAATAGGCAACTAATCCTGAATGTGAAGAAATTGAATCCTACAATTCTTCCCTTCACAAAGCTACTAATGCCACCCTTGATCACCACGACAGCAAACTGGATCAAGTGGGTCATCCTCAAGACAGCCAAACATCAGCTGCACTAACGAAATCACCAAAGCCATTGCACAAAAACTCGGGGCACTTTCAAACTCATGGGTGCTTCGTAATCACATCTCCATCGCCAGAATCCTTCAGGCAGCATCATGGAGAAACCAACCTGTCTTCACTAGTCACCACTTCAGGGACATGACAAGACATAAACACGGGCTTCATCGTCTGGGTTCGTTAGTAACAGCCAGATGTGTCGTCCCCCCCCCCCCTTAAGCACTTAATACAGAAACGAAGACCTCCTGAAGACTGAAGCAAGACCCCTAATCCAACTTCTGTTTCTGTAAGCTCACCAACAAAGTGCGAAGTTTTGTCAAAATTTTGGGGGAGCCAGTCGCAACCCGGGGTAACTCACCATGATGGTGCCCGCCACCTATACTGATGAGGTCAATTGTAAATGCAATCAAATTTACAGGTAGAAATTTTCGTGCCGACGACTAGAAACCCTAATTTTTCCCAGGTCAAAATTGGTTTGGTACCGAAAATTTATACTACCTGTAAATACCCACCCTACCCCCCCTCTTAAGCCACCATCATGGCTGACATATCGAGAGGAAAAGAGATGGCCACCAGGGGTGAGACGTCTACTTTTATAGGAGGGCTGCGCATGGTGACGCATGCACATGCACAGTGGGGTTACGCACTGGTCGTATCAGGAGAGTGAAAAAACCTCAAGTCACAAAAGAGCACTCAGGAACTGAATGCAATCAATTTATAGGTAGTATAAATTTTCGATAAGACGACAGAAACCAATTTTGACCTGGAAAAAATTAGGGTTTTTTGGACCAAAATTCAACCTTGTAACCCTCTTCCCAAGATCAACTTTCAGTGCGAAAACTCAAAAACCTTCTACCTCCGAAACCCATCGTAATTCCTGCTGTAACTACCATCCTAGGAGATGAACCAGTGCCCTGTCAGAGCCTTATGTTTCTACATAGCTCGCACGACACATGAAGACATACAAGAAGGAAGAAACCAACTTTTTCTACCCAGCGACTCAACAACTGAAACCACAGCAACACTGGTGTCAAGATGGAACAGGAAAACTATAGGCGCGGCATATGAAAGCACTGAAAACAAAGACGAAAACATGAGAGTATCAACATCTTGGGGTCACCACATCGCTACTCCACTAGAAGAAGTCCTGGCAGCTGCATCCTGGCAGAACAACTCAATCTTCACATCACACTAAGGGATATGTCAAGACAAGCAGATGGACTACACCGGCTGGGATCAATCGTCGCAGCCAGAACTGTGGTCAAACACCCTTAAGCACTCAGAACGAAGCAGAAGCAAGCCTTCCTCAAGCCTGAAGCAAGCCACCATCAAGACGGAACCAAGACCCCTCAAACCACAGTCCTTTCCAGGGCCACCACATTTTACAAACGAGAACCAAATTCCTGTTTCATCACCTGTTCTGAATAAAGTGCGATGTTTATTAAAATTTTTTGGGGGACAGCTTGCTCAGAACCCAGGGCACCTGTCAAGGCAGTGCCCACCACCTAACTTGACAAGGTCTCCTGTTAATGCTAAATTAACACGGTATGTAGGTTTTCCAGCGGTAATAAGAAAGACCATATTGCAGGCCCTCCGGCCCGGCCGGCTAAAAATTATTTCTTTTACCTAGGAAAATATACATAACCTACACCTGACCTACCTCCCTTCTTGAGTCACCGCCTGACATATTGAGAGGAAAATATATGCCGAAAGCCGCCGCACTTTCGCTTGCGCAGTAGGATTCCCGAGCAAGTGGTTACATACAGCTAAGAAACCTCCCGGGAGACATCCATTGAAGATCAATGAATGCGAAATTAACAGATTGTGTATGTTTTCCTAGGTAAAAGAAACCATTGTTAGCCGGTCGAGCCGGAGGGCTGGCAAATTGGTCTTTTGCTTTCCGAACACAACTCGGGCGAGGATTCAGTCACTGACAACAAACGGAAAATGGTACAAATGGCCACCTAGTGCAGGCGTCGTACACGTTACTGCACCTGAGGGCAAGCTGGGCAGCGGTAAGACAGAGCAATTTAAACATTAAAAGCCAAAAGAAGGTAAGTATTTTAGGATAAGTAAAAACTAATTTTATCCTTAAAATTCTGGTTTTCTTTCTTTTGCTAAAAGGTGTCACTGCCTGTGCCACATGCGGATAACCACCCCAATCACCTTCACAGTCATCTACCTAATTGCAAGTGTTGTTTCTACAAGTGCTAGATTTAGGTAGGGCTTCATGTAATAAAACGGAAACAGATTTCAGTGGGTGCAACACTACCACCACATGACAATGGCAAGGGTTAATTTTTCTTCCGTCTTCTGGGTGAACAGTTTGGAGGAACCTAAGCTTCGTCGTTACTGTACATTGGAACAAACAGGATACATACCTGGTGACATGAAGATGGAACTGGACTCTGTCCTCTGTTGCCAACAGGTAACCTCAGGTTAATTTGAAGAAGATTAAGTAATAGTTATTGGTTAAAAACTATTGGTTATCGATTTTTAAACCACGGCTGCGATGATTTGGCCGCAAGACATGCAAATACGTCGA
>JAHWFP010226258.1:87750-115203 GCA_023313725.1 Lithobius niger
AACCAATAGTTCTTTTAATAAATAACATATTTATATCAAGGTTGGGACGTCAAGCTAACTCGTATTTAATTAAAACGTGTTTGTGTTTTGTGAAAAAGACTGAAGGTCATTCCATTTTAGTTTACTGAGGGTGGAGTGGTTGGTAGATCGACGAATCGTTTGCGTCCGTTTGTGGGGGAGTGGGCAGGAATGATAGCAGCGTTGTTTCGCCGTATTTCACGCTAGCTAGGTCGCTTGTGTTTTCGAAGCTTTTCGGAGTGATAGAACTTCGATAAAAGGCTGCAGGGATAGAATGACATTCTAGGAAGGTATGTAATTTATTTTGAGCGTTTGTAGTTTGAGAATTGTTTAAAAACTAGGTAATAGGGTAGCGTTCGAAGGTCATTGCATTTTAGTTTGCGGAGGGAGGGGGAGGGGGGAGTTAACGCAGCGTGAATGGCTTAGATATTGGCCAGACGTATAAGAGTTTGCAGGGATGGGATTTCATTCCTTTTAAGTAATTAAGTTTTGTGCGCTTTTATTGCGTTGTTTTTTTTTTTTCACAATGTATTTGGTCGTTGGTGTGTGTTCCCGGTCGCGTGATCCGGAAGTGTCAAAAGTGTGGGTTATTGGCAAAAGTGTGGGTTATCGGCAAAAGTGTGAGGTAACTTGATAACCCACACTTTTTGCGATGACGCACACTTCCGGTGTTAGTTAACGGGATTTAACCAACGGAAATTTAGCATGGCGTTGAGTTAGCGTGACGTCACAGCCGTGGTATAAAGAATTATACGTGCTAGTTTGAGTGCAAATTCACTTTCAGAGCTAGTTTATTCAGCCTCATCAGCTGCGATTAAATCTTACCTTTCCACTCATGATGAAAAGGATGTACATAAAACTTTTGCGAAAAGCTTGGGTATTCCATGCAGACACACTTAACGGGGGATGCTGGTAATAATAAGGACAGTTTTCTTTCGACAGCGGTTGGTCTACCTAAAGACACTGTCAGAGCAACTACGCCTTCTGCCTATTAACTTAACGTCCCATCTGTTCAATGGTCAATTATTAACAATCGCACCCGAGCTCACAAAAAGGGAAAAGCTGCCACACCAACAACAGTTTTCTAAATCTCGGTTATCGCAGCTTTGAAGGAATACCTTTTTTAAAGGCCCTTGCATGCCTCAATAGGCAACATTCTCGAGGTTCACTGCCCTTTAGCAACCAACAATCTAGGAGAGGGGGATCACAAGGAAACAGCCTTCTCAGGACAATCGACAACCATCACAGCGATCTCGTGGCAACCTCTTTTACCGGAACAGGCGTCGCGGCATTGGCTCAACCTGTCCTTGACACCCTTTTTGGTCAACCTGCACCCCATCACCGACAGGTGCGGGAGGAGAGCTCAGGCGACACCTACAGGATTGGATGTCACAGGAGATAAGTTTCATTTTAGACATTATAGAAAACGGCTATATTCCCGAATTGGCTTCTGCGAAAGATAAGGATCCGTTGTTACATCTAGAAGTCCGAACACTTCAAGAAAAGGAAGCAATTCGTCATTCAGTGGAGGGGACAACGGGCTTCTTCAGTCCGGTAAGGGTCATCTTAAAAAAAGGAGGGGGTTTTCAGCTGGTCTTCAGTCTACACCGTCTCAATTCTATTTTGGTGAAAGAGCATTTCAAAATGGAAAATAGGAAATTTGTTCTTCATGGCATTTTCTTTCCTAGACTTGTGTGCATTTGTAGTGCGATTAAATTTAAAGCCAGTGTGGGCCTCCAAAATACTTACGGCACGCAAGTAGAAATTTGTCCTGTTACCTTGTCTCCAGCAACTCGGCCCATGGCTGACCATACTGTTGGAGGGACTAGCAACTATGGGGGTGGGAGGGGGGGGGGGGCTATAACCCTGGTACCCCACCTTACTGCCTGGCAATCAGTTCGTCACTCGCACTGTTAGAATCAGCTACCACAGTATTTGGATTACCACTTGATATCGCACTAACTATTTCTCATTTTGTCACCATCTTTACTTCAGCTCGCGCCTGGCTTTCCCTTATTTGTCGTACCGGGGACTTGACATCATTTGTTCCGCTTCTCAGTAGCCAGGTGAGACCAATCAACCAGAAAGCTTCATCCAAGGTCAGCGAGTTCCCGGATGCGCACTCCGTAATGCCAAGAGAGAGCTAGCATATCCGCCATTTTAACTTTCTTTGTCAACAGATTACACCAACTCTACAGCCTGTCAAAACCATATCTTCTGCCTAGATTGTAAAATCTTGTTATTTTGAAACAAAATATCTCCATAAAGGACCATACTCAACAAAAATAAAATCGACAGGTAACACACTGACAGGCAAAGAATGTATATTAACATTATTCTAGGAACTCCATAACCATTTTGACATGTTAGGTTCATTTTGTGTGACACTTTCAGACTACAGTCGAGACAAGTTTTTAGGACAATGATAACATTGTAGGAAAACCCCCTGAAGGGGGGAGCGGTAGGCAAAACCAACTAACAATGCAATTCATAATTGACTAGGATGCGCCCACTACAATCCATTTAGTGATTCATTAGGTAGGGATGGGTCGGTTTCATTTTGTTGACTTCGGTTCCGGTTTCGGTTTTTACGCTCACAAAACCGCGGTTTCGGTTTCGGTATCGGTTTTTGCCACCATCCACCCCAACCAGCTATTTCTAGTTTTTTTTTCTTGTATCAATACTATTACTAGCTTCTAAATCCTGCTTTCACTCTCAGCAGCGTCATAGACCATGGTCTTAGCTGTGGCATCATTTTCCTCTACTATTTTCTTTTTAATAATTAGGAGCTCTGCTGTCATTTATACGTAGAAAATGACAATTATTAAAAAAAAATTAGAAAAACAAATCAATTTTTGATTTTTCGAACACCGTACGAAAAACCGACACAAAATCCAAATCGGTTTCGGTTTCGGTTTTCAGTAAAAACCGAAAATTCGGTTTCGGTTTCGGGTACCGACCCATCCCTATCATTAGGTCAACATTTAATTTAAACAACTCGCGTAAATAAAAATCATTACCACACAAGTTGCCGATAGACCCGTTTAAGTCTCTGACCTAATATTTCGGTAAACTTCAATCCATTCCAGCAAACTTGCAATCATCAAATCGTATGACGATTCACTTAAAACGAACTATCCTTAAAAAAACAATTTGTGTTATTCACTGATAAGACCAGCCCAGAGCATGTCAGTAAAACCTTTTAAAAACCTAAAAACCTGCTCCAACTGAAAAATTTATTTAAAACTTCCTGCACACAGGATGGCAGTCTCTAAGATTTTTTCCAAGGCTGCACTTTTAATCTCAAATCAAGCATTTTTTCTACACTAAAATAACATTACAAACAAAAATGTCAAGTGTGCCGTAAAAAAGGGGTGTTTGGATGGCAACTGAACACCCATGATCCCAACACCTTCCACTAGGGATGTGCGAGTAGAAAAATTTTAGTTCGAGTCGAGCCGAGCCGAGTTTGAAACAGAAGAATCGAGTATCGAGCCGAGTTCGAGTATTTGATGGAAATATTTTTTTTGCAAGTTTCCCTTTAATTTGTTAGGATAATAGGAACAAAAATGGTGCTTAGTTGACTGTGTGGGCCATGGTTTTCCAGTTTTAAGGATGTAACTTGAAAATGGTTTCAGTTATTGACTTTTATTCTGCACCACTGGAAAACTCGTCGAGACGATCGATTTGGTGTATTGGAATGTCAAAATCGGTCAAAAATTGACGAAGTTATGGCATTTTCGCTGGACTCGAATTTTTCGAGTATGGACGCGAGCAGCGAGCCGAGTTCGAGTACAAGTTTCATACTCGGCTCGGCTCGAATTTTTCGAGTATCGCACATCCCTACCTTCCACCCTCTAGCGTCCACGAGCGCCGCACGCGGATGGTCATGTGGCCGCTTCCGGAACGGAACTCAATCCCACTCGCTGGCATGGCTTCTTGCCCAGCAGTCAAGCGTGTGTAAACAAAAGCCAATAAATGGTTTTAAATGTCTTCGTTCACCCCAAATTCATTTTCAGTTCGGGTGGGAACTATCCGGCGCAACAAGACTAAGATGCGAATCCTACAAATTGGCGCCCGAACTGGGACAAAAAACAGAAAAGACGAAGGACGTGATCAGTAAGTTTGGCAACCATGTTTTTTTTAACTGAGTGCAACAAGGAGGAATAAAACGCCAACCACGTGGCAGGTAAATCTCGGGCAAAGACAATGATAATCAACATTCGGTGAGTGCTCGTAATGATCAGCAAAATCTTTACGCAGTGCAGTGCATCGAAAACTGAAGTTAAAACACGATCACAGAGACAGTCGAAAACGAACTTTATCTTTATTTCCTGTCTGATCTGTTTTTTTCCCTCTGCTGTGCATTCTCCCTTCGCCCTTAACATGTGCCTACTATCAAACGCAGGCGATAGCTCGCTACAGCAACAAAGCACAAAGACGACTACAATGATCTACTACGACAAATAACAGAACTAGAGACTAAAGTGATGTATGAAATGAATGTGATATGACAAAACATCGAAATACTGGGGGAAAAGCAGCATTTGCAATGAAAGCTAACCGAGATGGAAGAATCAGGTAGGCGGCTCGAGAACGTGGATAGCGAAACCACTGAAGCGGCAGAAGCATGGACCCTCTTTTTTCAAACCTCGACGACTGCAGGGCACTGTCCACCTTCCCTTCAAATTATGCTGGCAAGACGACACCCCAACACCCTTGCTCGTGCATTTCATCCCCCTCGACTGCTCTGCAAGAAGCAAGACGGTGATACCCTACGTAAGCACACCTCTATGAAAAGCTGAAGACATTTGGCATGCCCCAGTTGAACTAAGCCGTATTCTCAGGGAACGCACAGTGTCGTGTTCATACGCAAGGACTAAGTCGCACCTTCGTGGCACACCAACGTCATCGCACAGATGAAGATTGAAGACATGGCGCACAGGTTCACCGATTTTTTGCAAATCACGTTTCACTGCAGAGCATAATTTTTTTTGCCAAGCGGCAGTGCAGTTAATTTTCTCTTGCATGCACTCCCATGTATAATTGGCTGCAAGCGAATTGAGATTTTAAGAAGGTAGCTCCTTTAGCTAAGATTGTAATGTTAGGTACCACGCCCAGCTTGCGTCGGCTCCTCTCATTGTCGGAGAGAGGGGAGAGTGTTGGAATCAGTGGCGTGGCGTGAGTCCCCGCAGCCCCCGCAGCGGCGGGAGGGCGCAGAGCATTGTTGGGCGCCATCGCGTCTTGCTGATTTTTTTAATCAATTTTTTTTTGATTAAATTAAAACTGAAAGTTTCCGCCGTCGCAGACATATCGTCACGTCTCTCTAGGCTGGCAGGCTAACAGAATAAACTACAGTTGCCCCCGGGGGGGGGGGGGGGGGGGATTTACTCTCCCCCCCCCCCCCCCCCCCACTCTTTCCCCGCCCCAAGATTCGCTGACGCTGGCCTAGTTCTGGGCTGTGCGACTGGAAAACTACCTTATTATCAGAATTGGGCAACGTTTGCTGTGTCGTTGTGTTAGTTTGGTGATGAAATTTCTTTTTTTATTTTTATTATCTGGGGGGGGGGACACTTTGACCTTTCGCAGGGGGGCGCACACCAAGCTAGCTACGCCACTGGTTGGAATAGCAACTCAACACCTACGATCCCAACACCTATCGCCCTCTAGCATCCACGAGAGCCGCATGCTAGCAGGCGGAAGGCCATGTGGCCACTTCCGGAACGGAACTCAATCCCACTTGCTGGTATGGCTTCTCGCCAACCAGTCAAGCGTGTGTAAGCAAAACCCAATAAATGGTTTCAAATGTTTTCGTTCGCTCAAAATTTATTCATTTTGGGTGCTATCCATATCCAGCACAACAAGACTAAGATGCGAACCCTACAGGGGGTTATACGATTGAAGTTTCACTTTACTTGCCAAAACGTACACGGATAAAAATTGGATGATTTTTAATTAAAATAATCAAATGTACAATTGAAAAAATTGCATGTTTAATTAGTGCTGTTGTGTTTTATGTTTTAAATATAATTCGTAAAGCACAACAGCACTTAAACAGATGCAATTTTCTTAATTGTACAGTTGGTTATTACTTCAATTAAAAATCATCAATTTTTACGTGTACATGTTAACAAGTAAAGTGAAACTTCAATCATATAACCCTCTTTTTTACGGCACACTTGACGTTTTTGTTTGTAATCCGTGTACCTTTTTTACAGCTATGGCGTCGCACTACAAAGGTTTATGCATGCAGTCGATTGTTCCTGGCCGCTTTGAAACAATTCAACTCTGCTCTGAAAGCCTGCATCTACGAAATAAATAGCCATTCTTTCTTTTCGAGCTGCCAATTAACAACGCAACTTAGTTTGGTTTAAATCTATATAGGTTTAGCTGAAACATGGATTCTTTCATTTTGCCCTTCAACAATGAACTTTTTAGCAAAGACATAACACGTGCAGGAAGAATGGATCTGGAGTTTGCTGAGTGGCATTGGTTTAACAATTACAATGGATAAAACAATGTAAACAATCAAAATGATCGTTCAGGGACCCGTAACTCCGGAATGGGTGGACCAATCGAAAAAGTGATCTTGGTGGGGATGAAGGCCAAGGAAATTTCTGGCTTAGATCACATTTCAGATTTTAGGTAGGTGCAGTAGTTTTTTTATGAAATCATATCACACAAGAACAACATCCTGAAGTGAACAGTTTTCAGATTTACCGGTGGCTCCCTACTTTTACTCAGGAATGGAATTGCATAAAAGTTGGTACCTTCCATACCTATCTACTATCTTGCCACGTTTGGTCGAAATGTATTGAATAGGAACGGAGAAATGAATAGTTTTAAGTTTTGCTGGAGAGAGGACTTCAATCATATCGTTGTGTATGGTAGAGTATTCAAGAACACAGGCCAAAATGAAAGGTGATGGGGAGCATTGTTGAACAATCAACGATGGTGGAGAGCTGACTAAGCACCTTTTTCTTTATTAACAAATGATGATGAACAAAAGCTAGGCTTGAAGCTAAGTATTTAAAAAAATAAATAAAAACTAATTGAGTGGATTCCTGAAATGGACTTTCCTGATAAGCACTGACCAATCGGTACAGGGGGACCCAAAGAGAATAAATAGAAGCAAGGAGGACCGTTCTACATACTGCAGCAGAGCAGGCATGACAGTTTTTTTTTTCACATGAGAGCAATTAGCAAACTGAACCTTGAAATATGCATTACATATTGGAGGAAAGCCTTAGCCAAAATACAACAAGGGTGCTAAGAATTAATTAAGTGGTTCTCAGGAGTAGTAAAAAAAAAACGTTTTATTTTTATTTGCAATTTTTCAGATGGGAGCGATGGCTGTTTTTTTTTTTTTTTTTACAAACAAAAACTAGTAGACCCCATCACTTTTGTTGTACGAGTATAGGCTACAATACTTGGATTTTTACAACTGCAGTACCGGTATGTCCTCGGTGGGTTGCAGACAGCAATGAAAAAGTCTAAATTAAGCTTAAAAAATGTGGCAGTTAATACCAAATGCACTTTTAAAGTTTCATTCATACCACTTCTGCAAAAAAAGCTTTTTCACAATCGCCACATTCAAACGGTTTCTTTCCACAGGTTAGTATTGCGTGCACCATTAAATGAGATTTATGCGCAAAAGCCTTTCACAATCATCACATTCAAACGTTTTCTTTCTACAGTGTACAAGTGCACGCGCTATTAACGTATATTGTGCCGCCAAAGACATTCTAGACTCAACACATTCAAACGGATTCTTCTAGCTGTGTCCAAGTGTGTGCAACCTTAAATAACGGTTGTTAGCAAAAGCCTGTCCACACTCAACACATTTAAATGGCTTCTAACCACTGTGTATAATTGCATGCAGCAATAAACCACTCTTCTTGTCAAATGTATTTCCACATTCAACACATTTAAACCATTTCTTTCACGTACAACTCCGTGTCACGTTAAATAAAACTTGTTCACAAAAGCCTTTCCACACTCACCACATTCAACCGGTTTCATTCGTAACCTGCAAGTGCGTGCTTGATAAAATTAGACTTGTGCGTAAACGCCTTTCTACACATACAAATGATTTCTATCCACTGTGTACAAGTAGAAGGTATTCTAAAACGAAACTACTTTCCGAGCAGCCAAAACCGTTGTGCTTAAGGGCAATGGCAAGTGATCGCCAGTCTTTGCAACTTTAGTGATGATGACGCGACCCTATCGTGCAGCACTCTAATCCCGTCACCACAACTGTACCCCTCAGCTGCCGACGTTAGCTGCAGAGCCGCATTTTTATGAGTCAGCCGAACAGCCGGCGAATATTTTTCAGCCGCTAGAAAAAATATGGCTAGAGCTACTGACATTTTAATGCATCAGAATGAAACAAAACAATTGTGAAGTTAGTTGTAACTTTTATCTAACGGTAAGCTGCTCTCAACTGCCTTTATTTTTCAGTTTTTAAAACAATACTCTCTTGCCAGCAACTTGTACACGTCGTGTATTTGTGTAACCATTAGCATGCATGGTTACTTTTTCAGTTTCGTTTTTTATGTTTCAAGTAATAATAGTCGGGACACATCGCTTTCGAAGCATTACATTAGTTAAAAAAAAAATTGAGTGGTGGTGTTGCCGAATTTTAATTTGAGGGTTCTTGGCGGATTTTTTGTGGTGAATTTGTTGCCGCATTGCTGGAACAGGATATCTGCATTCGGCGGGAGATGCATCGGTGTATCGATGAGTAGGGTCAGAAGCGACGGAACCAAGGGGCCAACTGGGAGCAATCAAAAGGAATTGTCCGGAGAAGCGGGCGATCTTCCGCAGAACCACCAGAAGCAGTTTGAAATATGGGAAAAGGTGATCCCAAAAAAGGATTAAGGCCCAGGTTTTGTCATTCGGAACTGAGCTGATGAACTAGCGAAGTTTGGCATTGTGCCTCGTGGCGAAGAGGTTGACCATCGGACGACCCCATAGGCTGAAGAGCGATTCGTAAATTGATGTCTTTAGAGACCACTCCCGACAGAGGAAAAGGGAGTCGGGAACGGGAGTCCACAATCACATTACGGTTGCCGGGGATGTGCAGAGGAAAGATGGTGATGTGGAAGTGGATGCATAGTTGGAAGATTTCCGAAGTGACAGCGTGGAGAGAGGACGATAGTGTCCCTCCCCATTTTCGAAGATAGGCAACAGCCGTGGTGTTGTCGACATGTACCTGGATCACTTTCCCGCAACTATGTGACTGAAATGGTGTAATCCCAGGAATACGGCAAGTAGTTCCAAGACGTTGATGTGTGATGGTTGGTCGACCGGACGCTCTGAGCCGGAGACCATGTCGTTGCCGATGTGAGCCCCCCATCCGGAAAGGGAGGCATCCGTTAGAAGATGTAAATCCGGAATGGGTTTGTGACGAGGGACTGAGTGAGTGTCAGGGGGTCCATCCACCATAGTAGAGTTCGAATTGGAAAGGAGGGTGGCATGGGTCGAGACCGGTGTGCATGCAGGGCAAAGAAAGGATGTGGCCATTCCATGATACGGAACAGGTGGAAAGGGCAAACCATCTACCTTCCATAAAGGACTAGATCGGCTATAGAATCTAGAGTCCCGATGAGGGAATTCAATTGTTGCAGTGTGCAAGTCTGAGGTGGAGAAACTCTAGAAGCTTCGTTAGGAGGACGGACAGTCTGTCCGGTGATGGCATATTCGTGGCAGAGGCCAGGTCGAAGGAGATCCTGAGAGGAAAACGAACTGCTGACACGGGATTAAACGTGACTTGGGGAAATTGATGCCGAAGAGCAAGTCCTGATGGAGGTGCGTTGTGTAAAGCGAGATTGCGTAGTAAAATCTGGTCGTCCTGATGAGGAAGGACCCAGTCGTCCAGATAAGCACTTGCTGTTTTTTGATGTTGATGGAGGGTTCCCAAAACTGGCTCCAGGACGGCAGTAAAAATCCTGGGCGCTGCATTCAGGCCGAAGGGAAGGCGAACGAACTCGTAGATTGTGTCTGCGTAGATAAATCGAAAGAGGTGCGGGACAGACGCATGTAGAGGAATGTGACGGAAGCATCTGAGAGATGGATGGAAACTGTCCAGTCGCCCTGGGAGAAGGAATGGCGGATGCATTCGACCGTTTCTATTTTGAAATGGTCGTTGCGGATGAAACGATTGAGGGGTTTCAGGTTGAAAATCAGTCGAAAATCGCCTGTGGTTTTTGGGCAGAGGAAAATAGTACTGTAAAAGCCTGGCTTGTCCAGATTGGGGCAAGGCCGAATGGCTTTCTTGTAAAGAAGGTCCTATATCTCTTTTGATAATTGGGCGGACACGCATGTGCTTGATGACCAGGGCGGGAATCGAAGCGGCGGAGGACGAAGGATGAATCGCAGACGAAAGCCGTTGTGAACGATAGAGGGAACGTGGACGGATCGGAGGTGATGGTTTGCCAAGTTTGTAGAAAGTGCCGGAGTCGGCCCCCGACTGGGTGAGCCGGAAGGTAGTTGTCAGCGTTCAGTACCCTGTTAGTAGCGAGGGCTTGGAGAGGAGTAGCGTTGGCGTCAGTGGGGAGTTGTACTGCGATTGCTGGGCCGAAAAGGGCGTCCGATGCTGAGGGGATAGCGGACGAACACTACGTGAAGAGGCTTATCTAGCAAAGCGTTGAGATTTGGGGCAGAGAGGCTTAGGTTTACGGGCAATGTCTAGATGTGGGGCTAACTTGGGAATGAGTCCTCGGAATAAGGTATCGTACTCATGGATGGGCTGGTTATGGAGCTCAAGATGTGTCGAGTCGTTAAGGTTCGCAGCGGTGTTTAATGCCACTTCCTGGAGGAGAAGAGTGGAATTGACTAAAGCCCTGGTACACCAGTTCATTGAATGATACAAAGTGAAGCATGCCTTGCGAAATATCTGGTTAATGAGGAAGGAAAAATTGTGTATTTATAGCGTGGGGGGGGGGGGAAGGGGGGTTGGGTGGTCGGTGAAGAGCTTTTTACATAGGGCAATGGCAGCAGTGTTGAGGACGTCTGCTTGCGACGCTGTATGGCGGTCTAGATGCTAAGATGCAGAAGACGATCATTGTCTCATAGGACGGAAGCTGGGACCGTTACTCGGCGAGGGATGATCAAGGCGGCGCCAAAGTCAAGCTTCACCTGCGCTGTTAATAATTCGGATTGCGGATAGGTATCGAAGTTCTTAAGATGTGTTGCTCCATCACCTATGGCTCAGAAGAAACTGGTCTCGCGGCCGGGGTGAGGCGTTAAGAGTCCTTGTCTAGTACGAGGGGATCACTTTTTCCCAAGAAGAGGCCGCCCATCCGCAAGAGCGTAGTGAGTAAGGAAGGTGGTCACGAAGTCCGAAGCCAAATCCGGTGGAAAGGCCACGATTTTCGCAAGGAGTGCCGGATGGCGGGGAGACAGGCTCGTACAAAAAGCAGCCTGGTATAATGTTTTCAACTGTCTTGAGCAAATCCTGTAGAGGAATTTTGGACGAGTCAGGGTCCTCCGGATGAGAAGATGCAGAGTCGTCATGGTCCTTAGCGGGATGCGGATGGAGTGAAGGCAATGCCAGAACGGAGGTAGGGGGTCTTCAAGGTGGACAGACTGGGAAAGTCCGATGCGGATTTGAGGCACTTAGGACTTAGTTACCTCCCGATCACGAGTGTATATGGGTAAAAGGCTGTGGATAGATTGGTCATTTATGTTTGAACAACCGGAGGGCATTGTCCATTAGTTCATGGACACGTTCTTTGGAAAGTTCAGCTGTTGGCGGTCTGACCAAGAAGGATGGTGCGGTAGAGGAACGAGATGATAAGTCAAGCGGATCATCACTTGGACGGGATTGCTCTCTCTTAATGGACAAGCTCCATGCTTTAACTTGAAGCTTGAGGCGAGCATAAGCCTCCTTGGACTGAAGAAGGTCCGTGCGAAGGGAGGAGAGGCTAGCAGAGAGGACGCCTGTCCACACAGAATGGGAGACGTGGTGGCTGTCGTACGGCGGAACAGTCCGCCAAGGATGGTCCAGGAAAGACATCAGAGGAAGAGGACGCCTGGATGCATGGGAGCGAGGACTCACAGGGGTTTACGAGTTTCCAAAATAGAAGGTGGATCCAGGAAGAGTTCGATGGCCGAGGACAGGAGACTGGCCGCCTGTGCCGACTCTCGAGGCGCATCCTTCGTACGGGCATAGCAGAAAGGTAAGATCAGGAGCCTCCAACTTTATATAGAGGAGGGTAGCTGGCAGGCTGCAAAGCACTAGTCTCTAGATCAAAAGGCGAAGGAGCATGCTAAAATTGAGGTAAAGTAAGTTCTCGACTGCAACTAAAAAAATATTTTTCTCCCAATAGCTTTGCAAAATTTCCACAGTCTAGTTTTTCTGGAGTTGGAGGGGCTCAGAACAACCAGACTGTCAAAAATGTGCGAGAATATTGGGAGAAAAATATCTTTCCTTTGAAAACAATTTTACCCATAGTTCCGTCCGGAATAAACTTTTAGAACCACAATGTGTGCAGCCACTGGCTAGTATGCTACAGACTGAAAATTGTATTAACGAACGAACGTTGTGTTTAATTGTTAAAGTAGTCAGCAATACAAGAATATCCAGTTTTATTGCCAGTAGATCTGTACAAAGCTACACTCACGTCAACTTCTGTGCAAACTTGGATCATAGGGCTTTTGACTGGTTAACTATCAATAAAGGGAATCTAGAGCTTTGTAAAATACAACATAGTACACTCGTTCATTGAATAAATAAAAAATAAATAGCATTTCCTTTTCTCAATACATAGGCATTAAAAGCCAGGAATTTGCGCAGCTTTAGTGAACACATATCTATCTCGACGATGGAAACCTGACACCCCATTTTTTTCAGCATACCAGATAAGTGGGGCAACAAGATTACTAAGAGATGAAAAAATTCTACCATTAGTACAAAATTTGAAACCCAACTAGTATCCGTTAACAATACATCCATCTTTTCTTACTGTGTGCAGCATCTTCATGACTAGATTTGCTTGCAAACAAACATTCACCATTATTGCACAAGACAAAAAAAAAATGTGCCTGGTATTCTTATCAGCATTTCAATCAACTGAATTTGTAAACCAGACTTTAATATCTACTGTGTGAACAAATTTCATTCGGTCTGTCGAACTAGCACCAAAGACAGACTGAACTAAAAAATTAATTGTTTTTGTCGTTGCTGCACAACAGATGATGTAAATTCTGTAAAGTAGCAGTCTTTTACGTAGCTTTAACAAGCTAAATTTAAAAATGACATTTATTAAGACAGTTGCACAGCTAATGTCACTTTATCCAGATTAGGTATGCAAAGACTGCAAATAATATAAACAAGATCTGCAAAAAATTGTTTTGCACATGATATCCAGATAAGGTATTGCTGTAAGCTAAGTGGAATGAGTGGGGCTTTCGTTAATATTTGCATGGCTATTACATTTCGGATTTAATTTTTTTTCTTATGTCAACCAATGAATAGAAAGTTGTGGGACATACGTTCTCTCGATTACTTGCCAAATTATTTTTGCTCTAGTACTGTCATTTAACATCAATTTATTAATATTAATCCTCTGTTCACTTTCAGAAAAATTGTGATGGCACCCAGACATTGAATCAGCTATTGAAATGTCACAGGAGCTTCAAAATGTCTCAAGGCCGTGCCAAGCAGTGATGATGTGCCCCAATCTTGTCGCCAATTATTGTTGGAGCCCCCCAATATGAAAAGTTACATCCTTGGTCAGCAATCACTGTTGTCAAGACTGCCCTTTAAGCGCTTTAGACTTTACGGTGCAAACAAATAACACTAGCGCATCACAAACCACTTACACCACATGTCTGTCTCACTCCAATCATTTTACAAGCTGCAAGCTGTTTGCTGTAACTTTGCTGAAACTTCAAGTTCAGTTGCTTAATCGGCAAAGATTTCCTACACCAAACAAATTAAACAATACCCTCCCCCTTATTTTCTGCAGGCTAATGAGATTGTGCAGCTTCTTCATCTGCATCCTCGTCATCTGAAAACTCCTGATTAAGGTCGGACGTGATCGAAGCGTCTGATGTACAATGATCCGTACGTTTGGTTTTGGCTGGTGGACTGGCAGTACTATCTTCCCTTCCCGTGCTGAAATCCAGACTAGCACTAAGATCACGAGTTGGGCTGCCTTCTCGACTTGAAACTGGACTTCCGGGTGGAGTCGAGTTGGGAGAAAGAGCTTGCCGGATTCGTCCTTTACCCTCTTGCCAAATATGACTCTGCAAGAAAAGGAGAAAGTGATTACAAAGGGTCAGCTTGTTTTTTTCCCCCATTTTAATAAGCATTTTAAAGGGCATGCAAACCAAAAAATAAAAAAAGTCTCATGCCTCAAAGGCGATATAGATCTGTAAGCAGCTAAGAAAAGGAAACGCTTTCCAATACGGTGTTATCACTACGGAAGAGAAAATGCAAAAACAAAATCAAATGCAAATTTCCATATAAATATACAGTGCATGCTAAACCCTTTTGTTGGGTTTAGGTACAACAAATAAAAATAATGAAATAATAGGTAAAATAATATTTTACATTTGCAGTAACAGAAATTATTAACTTCTCAATTATCTATAGCTTACTAAATTATAGTGCAAGTCAGTGTTGACCTAATTATGACGTTTTTAAACCATGCGTGAGCCTTTTTACAGCCATGTTACGCACCGTTAGCTCTTACAAAGATGGTATAGTATAATTTATTTTTGCCAACAAGTCATGCTGAATATAAGATAATGACTACCTAGCCAAAAAACGCAATTTTAAAGACAAAATTAGTTTTTACTTATCCTAAAATACTTCCCTTTAGTTATAGGATAAATATAGTTTATTTACGCTTTTATGCACAAAATCATTCCTCAAAGCTTTCTTGGCTCACCGCCAGATGACGCATCCTCATGCCAATTACCCAGCATGCACTGCCAGTGCCATCGGTTCACTTGCTTGGCGAACTTTCCGGTTCGGCGAGAGCAGGGACGGTTTAAAAACGTTCTAGATTCATACTCTGGAACGTAGCAGACGACATTACTTACGTACGGATGAAAATACGCAATATTTCAGACAGGCAAGAACTATATAACAATTCTTGGCAAATTTTCGATAGTCAAATTGCTGTTGATGGAGAAACCTAGCCGACTATCATCTTCAGGCACGTAATAAAACTTGAAACACTACCACCTATTTACAGTCCATTAGAATTCAAAATTGGCGTTAAACTTGGCCTCCGATATTTACAAGGTATATACAAGGAAAGTGTGCGACGCTCATGTACTGCCTCCGTTATTTTGAAGGCCGTGATTCATTGTATTTATTTATTTATTTATAAATAAGGAGTGCAGTGAAAAGTGACCACAATAAATACGGATGGATACCTAATATTTATGTTGACTTTTGGACTTATATGTTAAGACTACCCGAGTGCGGAATTGAACCCACGACCTTTGAAACCAAATGCCAAGGTCCTACCGCTGAGCCATCGGACCCATTGTGGGTTCAATTCCCCCCGCTCAGGCAGTCTGACATGAAAGTCCAAAAGGTCATGTAAATAGGTTTGCATCCGTACACTATATGTAACCCTTCTCGAGCCCATTTGGCTTTCCCTCCTGTTTAATATCCAAAAGTGACTGGCATTAAGGGCCCGTGAATCACTTGCAATTAAGCATTTTGAAATAGCTCAAGCAAACCTAATCAACCGCCAACAAACCCTACGACACAATTCGTTGTACAACGTGAAAGGAAATGGAGGGCAGAACCAATGCCCGACATTAATAATGGAGAGTAGCGAGCGATACACGAAGTGTTTGACTCAGGAAAGACAACCTCGAAAGTTCAAAAGGGGGGGAGGGGGACACACTCGCACGTATAAATTGATAGCTGCAAAATATCTCAACCAATTTGGAAGTGGTGCTGTGACTGATGATTGCCCATTGGTGTTAATTCGTCAAGATATGAGCCGACACCAAAGGAGCAATTCATCTTCAACAAGGACTTTAAATTTGTACCTGTCCACCAAGAAAGAGCGACCAGGTTTTGGCCAATTTGGTAAATTGGTAGCATATATCCAACTCTTGCTAGAAGGATATACATGGAGCCCCACAACAAGGCTCGAGTTGCAGAAAATTGCATTGAGGAAGCTGCTAGAGAACCGCCCTAACTGAAAGCTGAACCAAGTGTGGGCAATGCGTGAGCTGAAGCACAATCCGCACATCAGTATCCGCAAGGCAGACATGGCTAATATGACGATCTTTCTTAACAGGGAAGACCATGATGCGAAGATAGAGGATATCGGGGCGTCAGACTTTTATGAAGAGGTGGGTATCGACGATAAAAATCTCCCCACAAACCAGATTGTGAGCAGTCTTACCAGACTGATGAAATAGGACATCTATCTAAAGACGAATTCGATGATCTAAAGCCAAGATTGCCATACGCTCTACCTCAGATTTTTGCTCAAGTAAAGAATCCCAAGGAGGGAATGCCCATGCGATTAATAACTTCCACAAAGGGGGAGCAATTCTGAAAGTGTACTGGTTGATAAGACAAAGAGCTTCTTCGGTATAGTGAAGCTCTTCCGGATTCTCACAAATTAATTCTGGAGATGTGTGATCGTTCTGCCAGAAGAGCAAGGGGTAAAAATCACATAATTGGAAGAAAGTACCCAGTATAACAGGATGACGTAAAATTGTCTAACAGGAAATTCGTATAATGGAAAATCATCTAACGTCCCTGTCTCGCTCGCTACGGCTATACATATAACATCAGAAACCACAGGTGTATTATTGTCCAGTTAGACGTTTATCCATTATACGATATTCCATTTAGATGATTGTCCAGATTTTTATTTAGGCAGATATTACACAGTTATTCCATTAGACTATTTTCTAGTTAGACTTTCGTCCGACGCCCCCTGCCAGATACCTTATGATTGAACGATAGAGCTACGAGGAATATCGGGCGTTACTGAAAGTGGTTCCGTTGTCACTATCTTCTTCAGTTTAATGGCACTACTTATTGTCAGAAACATGGGTCTCCTACGGGGTCCAGTTGTTCTCCAGTGTTAGCCGACATTGTGCTCCAACATCCGAGATCTTCCCATCTAGCACTTGAGACCAGAACACAAACAATGGTGTCGGTTTGTCGGCAATGCTCCAAAAAAAAAAAAGACACGAACCAGCTTTTGGAAGACCTGAATCGGTGGCATCGTGACATCACGTTCCCAGTGGAAAGAGGAGAGCAGATCGATCTCCTTCGCAGATGTGAGATTGACTAACGAACAAGGTGGAATGGTGCATTTTCAACCATTTAGAAAACCAACGACCACGGCAAGAGGAATGTTATACAATTCAGGTCACCTGACTCCCCATTTGAAGGCTACAGACTACAGAAAAGAATGAAATTCAAAAGATACTGAATGTGTCGAAGAACCCCAAAACCCCAGCTACAGGATGCTAACTTCATTAGCCTTGGCTATCCCCCAGGCATCCTCAATGCCACAATGAAATGGACAATAGGAAAGGGAAGACGTTACCTGTACTAGGAGTTGAGTGGCGGGGCAGCACATGGAAGCGTGGGGTCGAGTGAGCTGTAGATGAAACACCTAGGCCCAAAATTGGAATTACTTACATACGAGGAGTTAGTGAACTGATCCAGCGGCTGCTAAAACGTGAAGCTCCATGGCTTCGGCTGGGAGCATGTCAAAACTACAGCTACAACATGAAGGGTTTTGCACCTATCTTAAGAACACAAAAGGGCTGAAGTCGTACATTTATTAATTATTATATGAGCATTCAATCTCCAAGGTCAGGGACACAGTCGAGGCACAAGACGGCAACAACCCGGGTGACATGAGTACAGCAAGGGAGAAAGAGGAAGAGAGGCAAGCTACGTCTACACCCAAACCCACCCCTTCAGTACTTGCAGAAGGTACCTGTTGTTCAACAGCCAGCGGCTATCAGTGCTCATGGGAGTGTAGTGATTGTACTGACACACAATAATGAGCCCACTTAGTTCGAAAAAACTGCCTTGTATGCAAGCAGGGGTCCATAAGTGCCATTTGTTGGGTGGGGTACTGTGTACACTGGAGAGACGAGAACAGGGGCACAGACGAGAGTCAAAGAACACATTTCCGACTCTAGAACTGAGTATAGAAGACCACTATCGCAGTACATCACATGGACACCAAGCACGAGATAGCCTGGCATGACACTACTACCCTCCTTATTTTCAACTTTAAAAGTGATTGGCATTTAAGAGCCCTTGAATCATTTTTGATTAAGCATTTTGAAAAAGCTGAAGCAAACCTAATCAAGCTCCAGCCGTCAACAAACCCTATGATACAATTTATTGCACAACGTGAGCTAGCTATCAACTTGAACGGAACTGGAGGGTAGCACTAAGGTCTGACAAATATAAGAAGAAATACCGAACGTCCCCTGACGAACACAGTAGGCACCAACAACCACCAGTTTCAAATCAATCAAACAGCAATACTGTATAGTGAGTGAAAAAAACCTTCCACCGTAAGTGTAAGAAGCCCGAGGATACCGTAGAAAATTAGCAAACACCAGTTAAGTCACTTGAAATCAAGCTACTATCCAGTCCGATTTAGCATCATCAGTGAAGTGTTTATTTTTTGAAATTTTTATTTTTCCAGTTTTAAATGGCTATCCTACTGAACAAGTCTTACTGTTTGTTTTAGCTGTCATTGAATGTGTACTACAGCAATGAAAATACAAAAATCAAAGAAAACAATTGAAATGATGGTGTTAGAATATTGCCAAAATTTGAATCAACTAAAACTTTTTCTGAATACGTAACTGATGTTATTCGACGGCGAGAAACCTTTCCAGCTGTGTTTTTAAATTTCTTTGTGTAACGTTTTTGACTTGGTTGCTTTTGTAGGCTGAGGAAGAAGGGTGAAATCTTCGAAAACATTCCAAACAAATTTGAAATGTAGCTGAAAAAGGCTTCTCATTTCTGATTCACCGTTCATCCAGCTAACTGCTACGTTTGTTAACTGATGTTAATACAGCAAATGTTTTTCCTCGTACAATTGCTGGTTTCTTTCAACTCAACAGGACAGTCATTTCTTACACGCCTGACCTGCCAGACAAACAAACTGCCAATGACAACCAATGTCCATCAATATGCCGGAAACTTGGGCTTGCACATTGCCGAACCCCAACTTGATCCTCACATTGAAATCCTATTAAGACTTAGCAAATTTAATAAATACTTCTTCCTAGATAACAAGACTACAACCTAACCATTACTTACCAAACGTCCGTCACGCCCAAACAACAAAAGGAAATTCTGAATGAAGTCACGAGATTTGTCTTCCCACTTTTGAATAAATTCGTTGCGTTTGCTGTCAAAGTTTTCTACAAAACTTTTCCCCTTGTCTTTCAACTCATCCATTTTGTTCTGTAGTCGAAACTTTTTCTCCTATGAAGAAAATCTTTACAATTACTTAAATCAACACTTTAAACTGATCCATTGTGCAATTAAAGTGCCAACTTACATTTATGAATGATACATTCAGTTCTTTGGCTGTGTATCCTCGGGCTAGATTGCGCCGAACATACATGTCATAATCTCGCACAATGCGAGCTACTATGTCAGAAGTGGAGACCCCTTCCGTCCTTTCTGTAGCGACAAACATTCCTCTCTCTTTTATTTCTTTATATACATCATCCTCAGTGCAAGTTGCATAAGGATAATCATCATGAGCCACAAAATCTATCTGCAAGAAATGAAGCATTTGCTTATGAAGACAATAACCAGCTGGGAAATTACAAAACTAATCTACTATATTGTTTTGACTGTCAAGAGACCCATTCGAGGATAAATTAGTTTATTACCAACTAAAAAGAAAAACTACACGCGACTCTTCAATGTAAAGAGCAGGCTGATTTTGAAGTAATGTTTTAATTTACTGTAGCTGTGTTACCATAAATTGTGTATCAAACACCCACGTAAAGCAAAAGTCTACACCTCCCCATCCAAATGTTTTAACCCTTTACGGACTGCATTTGCGTTTTACGCACAACAATCAACTTATCTGGCATGGCGGGACGAAGTGGGCTGATGACCAGCTCAGAGAGTTAGGCCTAATTAAAAATCGACGACAAGATTGGCCAAGAAAAAAAAAAAAGGAGCAGACAACAGCAACGGTGATCCAACAGATCTTAGCACTGTATAGGCTAGGACGATCAGTCCAACAGTCCAAACACGATAAAATCACGAACGACAAAAAAATACATCTCAACGGAATCATGTTCCTAACAAAAAAGACGGCAGAGCTTTCAGGATTTCTCAGAGGTGCGGCCACACATGAAGTCATTGTTGGTATACCATAAATCGTGTATTAAACACCCAGGCGAAGTTAATGCACACCCCCTCCCCTAAAATGCTTTTAAGGTCAAAATCGTGAAATAGTGATGCTGACGCCCACCTCTTCAATCATCGTTTTTCTGCTGCAAAATCAAATAAATGCTTCATGCTGTTAGTGAATAGAACAATAGTCGGGAAAACTAATGCACCCACTGCGTGCTCTTTGCTTACTGGCCATGTCTCTTCTTCCCAGAGGGTAATAGTGGACTGGTTTTCAGTCAAATAAATTGGCCTACCAGCGAAACAAAATACAAAAGAAATATCCATGAAATATCAACACTAGTCTTCTTGCACCTACAGAAGGCCTATCTTCCTTTCCCTCCCTCTCCTCCTCTATTCACAGCAATTAAAAGGATGTACAAAAAAAAAAAAGGTTTTCAACGCTCAATTCACAGCAATTAAAAAGGACGTAAAAAAGGTTTTTCAACGCTCAATTTTCTTTGATAGATGTTCACAAGGAAAGTCGGAAAATGGATTATTTTTATATTTAACACAACCTCAATTTTTGCCAAATGGGCACGTGGACTTATGGAGCAGGGTAGCTGAATGCCGATGTTCAAGCGCTTCACCAGTTCGCCACGGACAACGTTCAGGGTGTTACAGCCCTTCAGAACTGTGAAGAAATGTAGGCTTTCTCCTTAGCCCGATTGCCATGCACCACTGTGGTTGTCTGTTTTTTTTATCTAGTTGTACGGTTCTCAATAATAAATAAATGAATAAGCCCATGGGTGTTTAATACACGATTTACGTAATTTGCTGAAAGGATTTCAATTTTATGCCAGTATTCAACAGCTCGCATGATAATAATTCCAAAGTTTAATTGGGGAGGTATAAAAATTAGGTCTTATAACTAACTTGTTCAAAAACGAAAATAAGGGAATGAAACCCGAGTGCTTTTTTTATGGAATTTATGTTTATCTTGCTTTCAATCCTATTCATTCCCTCTCGATGGCCAATGGCTTCCTCTAAGTGATTGACTCAAAAATACCTTACACGAGCGAAGTCGAACATTACATGGCCTAAACTTCCTCAGGGACGGGCTAAATTTTTGCCCCCCCCCCCCTCCCAATCAGATCAAAATCAGACGTATAAACGAAGAAAATGCTGGTTACTTATTACGAAAACTCGTTAGTTTCTTTCACAGCGACAGGAAGTACTTGATGATACATGAATGGAGCATAGTTGTTACCATAACAGTTGTAAAATCATCTTTTTTTCAGCCGAATTTAAAAATATTCCAAAAAAAATGGTGTCGAAAACAGTTGAGAACGTTGGGTGTCAGAAAGAGAATTGCAAGTGTGTTATTTTTACTTTTATTCTTTTTTTTGGATGGGGGAATCACAAAAGTAGAATTTTTCGGTTCGCCCCCCTGGCTAAAATTGCTGCCCCACTGCCGCCTCCCCAGTAAAGCTATTCTGGCGTCGCCCCTGAACTTCCTATAAGTCGCTCCAAATCCGTCATTTTCATATAGTCTTTAGAAGTAAAACCTTTGAGCGCAAAGGGCACTGACCACTCACGATCGTGCCTAAAACGAAAAGTGATAAGGAGCCTTGTTGGATGGACAACAATGGTGGGACGCCTTGCAAGGCACCTTTTATTTTTGGTTTGGGGCATTGAGCATTAAATAAACATTTAAAGATAAAATTTAAAGGGTAGTAGTTTTGAGAAAAATGAAAGCCCAGCATACCGTCCGTTTAGGAGTGGCATCATAGACTATTTTTTAACAGTGCAAGATGAATTTCTTCAGCATTCTATGTATTTTCTACAGCTACATAAAAACAATACCCAAAAACTAAGCTCAACAGAAGGCTGAGAGTACCTTGTGTTTTTGCAAAAAATCCTCGGTAATCACCCAAGGAGCATCGCGTACAATTTCATCTACGTAACGGCAATGCGCAACAGCTTCATACCGCTCGTCTTGTGTCATCACAGTACGTCCTTTTAAATTATGGGTAATGTCATCACTGCACACTACAAAACAAAATATTAATTTCATAAGCACGGAATACAACGGAGTTTACAATGCAGTCGTACGCATTTCAACAATCATCACACGCACAAGCCAACTAGACAAAGGAGAAAAGAGAACTTATGGATTAGAGAAAACCTCTACAGCAAAATAGTGGCTACTTATACTTGTCCCAAACTTAAAGGCAACACAAACACTACAAATGCTACAGCACTGAAAAAACGCCAGAAATAACACCAATTACAAACCAAGAAGAAGCTTGGTTAAAATACATTGCAAGGGGAAAAAAATAAATTCAAGAATAATTTTTAAAATCTTTGCTTCACCCCCCCCCCCCCCCCCCCATGTAGTATTAACTTCCAACAGAATATAACTTATTTTACAGGAAAAACTTTGATGTATACGAATAACTTGTTTCTAGGGCAAGAAAAAATTTTTTAACACTGCTGAAAACATGAAATTGCCGAATTCCCAGTCAGGGCCGGTTGAATTTTTTTCTCTTGCCTAATAGGAAATATACATCACCTGTTAATTTTTGCATTCCTTCCAGAATGCCGTCTTTCCCTAGAGGTTTAAAATTGTTTAGATCCGACCAGCTGCGTAGCCCAAGTGCGCAAGCGTTAGCATACTACTCCTATAAAGCGCCGAGAAGCGGGCGGTTGCCATCTTTTTATCCTTTCAGTATGTCATGGTGGTGACTCAAAAGGGGAGGTAGGGTGGATACAAGTAATATATATTTCTATTAGGCAATAGAAACAAAATCTAGCCGGCCCTGACTCGGGGGGGGGGGGGGGGGGCTATTTCATTTCAGAAATATGAATTACTTGTTAGTTTTTGCATTAACAGAAGACCTCGTCAAAACTGGCAGTCGGCATTAGCTTGTTGGGAACCCTAGGGTTACGAGCAGGCTCGGTGATTGGTGCATTTTGCAAGGTCCGAAGTAGCTGGCACGATAAGCGACGAGAGACAGCAGGCAGTGGCGGGAGAAGGTTCACAGAGCTGTCAGCAGAGGATGAGGAGGGACAGCAGGCGGAAGAACGTAGGCATGAGGCAGTGAATCTTACTGGCGAGGAACTGCAGGCCGAGAAGGACGTAGGTTGGAAAGTGCTGCAACGGTGATCAGCAAGGGACAGCAGCAGCGGAGGACGAAGGTCCGCAGGGGCTGTGATGAATGCCAGTGAGGGACAGCAGGCAGCAAAGGGCGAAGATCCGATAGAGCTGTGACGATGGACGGCAAGGGACAGCAGGCAACAAACGTGAAGGTCCGAAGGAGCAGTGATGAACGCCGGCGAGGGACAGCAGGCAGTGAAGGGTGAGGGTCTGATACAGCTGCGAACAGCTGACAACAGCCAGCGAAGGATGAAGGTTTGGAGGAGCTGTGATCATGCTCAGCGAGTGAAAGCAAAGGCGAGTGGAAGCAAAGGCCAAAGGTTCGAAGAGGCTGCGATGATTATCAGAGGGACAGCAGGCAGCAAAGGACGAAGGTCTGGAGGAGCTGTGATCATGCTCAGCGAGGGCCAGCAGACAGCATCGGCCTAAGGTCCGAAGGGGCTGTGATGATTATCAACGAGGGACAGCAGCTACGAAGGATGAAGGTCCGAAGGAGCTGCGATGAATGTCGACAAGGGACAGCATGCAGCGAAGGATGAAGGTCCAAAACAGCTGCGATGAATGTCGACGAGGGACAGCAGTTATGAAGGATAAAGGTCCGAAGTTGCTGCGATGAATGTCAGCGAGAGACAGCAGGCAGCGAAGAACGAAGGTTCGAATGAGCTGCAATGATTGTTGACGAGGGACAGCAACTGAGAAGAATGAAGGTCCGAAGAGCTGCAATCATTGTCGGTGATGGGCGTCAGGCAGGGCATGCTTCAATGGACGAGGGTTGGCAGCAGCCAATGATGTTTGGTGATGAGCGACTGAGTGACGTACCGGAAAACAACGACGAAACTCAACGCGGTGCAACTGGCTGTGACGGGTTGTGTTGGCAGAGCTGCGAGTTACGGTCGGTGGGTCGGCAGAGCTGCGAGCTACGGTCGGTGGGTCGGCAGAGCTGCGAATAACGGTCTGTGAAGGTCGGTGACAAGCGGTCTGAATGGCGGCCACAATAGCTGGTGGTCCGGACTTGCGATGATACTTGGCAAGGTAGCGGACGGCGGCAGGCGAGGGCTTGCAGGGTCGTGAAATAGTTGGTGAGGGGCCGCAAGGCAGCGAATAGTGAAGGCTTGACGCTGCAGCGAAGGCTGGTGAAGGACAGCGGGCCTGGCGAAACGGAAGTGTGGGACGAGCAGATGCGAGACGTTGGTGGAGAGAAGCGGCAGCTGGCTGGAGGGAGGCGGCGCAAAGACCCCGGCTGTTTCCAGATCATGTTGTAATTAATGCATGACAATTTTGTTATGTGGAAATTTCTTGGACGGACGTAAACGGTGGAAAGCAGATGGCCTTGAGCGTAGAATTCAGCCGATTCTTTCAAGGGAGTTTAATTGTGTTGGCATTAGAATTCAGCCGATTCTTTCAAGCGAGTTTAATTGTGTTGGCAGAGCGCAGCTGGTTGCATGGATGCATCTGTCTTTCTTGTGCTTCCGGGCGAAGGAGCAAAGGATGTGTGAACGCCATCTTGGATCATAAGGCCGAAGGATCATCTTTCGAGCGAAGGATCTTCTTTCAAAGGAAGGATCTTCTGTTGGGTGAAGGATCTTCTTTCGAGGAAGGATCATCAATCAGGCGAAGAATGTTGACTCGTGGTATGAGAAGCGATCGTCTTGAACGGGAGTTTTGAGGGAAAGAGGTGGCGGCCAGCCCTGGCCGAATGCTTTTATAGGAGGGCTGCGTCATGCGCAATGGGTTGCGCAGCTGGCTAGATCTAAACAGCGAAAAACCTCAAGAGACACACAGAGCATCCAGGAACTGAATGCAAGAACTTTACAGGTAGCATATTTTTTCGTGCCAGCAATTAGAAAACAATTTTTTTTTTTACCCACTGGACAATGTGAGCAAAACGAAGTAAGTGCCAGTACAACTACCTGAAATTACCAAACGTGGGACTCGTCCCAGGCAGGGTGGAGAATCAGTTTTTACATTTTGTTTTACTTTTACTCACCTCCTACAATTAGATATACATTTGGAAAGACATTCTTCGCTTGAAGCAACTGCCTGGCATGACCTTGGTGGAAAAGATCATAAATACCGTCTGCATAGACTCGTACAGGCCGTGGGGCTACAGAGGGATTAACAGATATAACAATAAGTCCAGTTATAAACTCCAATCAACAGGGAATCAGCTTTGTACTTTGGTGAGTACAATTTTTAAAAAATAATTTGTTACAATTAATTAAAAGCAAATGGTTAATTACTGTTAAGAAATTATGACAGTTTCTTTGTACTTTCTTCTTGTACACAAAACAAACCAAAAAAGCAAGCAAACAGTAAACTATATTAGCAATGAAAGCAAGTGGTGGCGACATTTCTTCGTTAACATAGCTTACTGGTTTGCTTGCTTTTTTGTTTTGTTTTGTGTAAAAGAAGTACAAAGAACTTTTCATAATTTTTCAACATTAACCGTTTGTTTTTAGTTAATTGCAACAAATTGTTTTTAGATAGTCGCAGTCACCAAAATGCAAAGCTGAATCCCTGTTGTATTTATTACAGTACAGTATTTTTCAACTCTTAAATGAAAGTACGACAAGGATCAATAAAGACTGCTGTGTGGCTAATCACTAAAACAGTTCAAACATTTTTTGCTTGGAAAGAAAAATCTTTTAAAAATTACTAGTTTTAAGATTTCTTTTTAATCTGGCTGAAAACATGGAACACACCCCAACAATACATTAGAATGATAGGCCTTTTGTAATACTCCTAAACACCTAAAAAATAAAAAAGACCATTGTGTAAAGAATCTGGTATAATACTAAGAAGGCATTCAACTTTGTATGCATTTGTTTTGACTTAAGTTTCTGTAAAAGAGCGAACATTTGTTCGTTCCAACGGAACATAAATGGTTAGATATGACAAATAACCAAAGGAGTTATTTAAACGATAATGTAAGGGCATGAAATGTACCGAAATGGATATTTTTACTACTTTACAAATAAATCCTTGCTTATCCACGTGGAAAAATTCTACCACACAACATGAGCTGGTATGGCTAATATCGTATAAAATGGTATGCACGGACAGCGGTTTACAATCTTTCTTTTCATACTTAACCCTTTAAGGACTGCATTTGCGCTGAAGTCTCGTAACGAACTTATAGAAAAAGAATTAATAGCTTCTCACCCACTTGAAGTAAGGGAATGAAACTTGTGTCATCTTTTTCCTTAATGATCTGGCCTTCATATTACATTTTTAGTTTCACTGTTATTGGCTGAAAGTTTTCAATCTGACCTGTAGAAGAGCTGTAAACGATGATTAAACAGCGGGCGCATTTGGGCGCACCCGTCCTTAAAGGGTTAAGGGAGATAAAAAAAAAAAGGCAATATTTTTGTAATGCACAAGTCTCCATTTTCTGGGGAACCCCTATAAAAATTGAAAGCAGAGGCTACTGCGTCAATAAAGAAGTAACGCATTCATACCTTGACCCGAGAGAGCCATTTCCTTCGTTAAATGGATGGAATAATCAATTCTTTCTCTTTCCCTAATGGCTGCTTCATCATCACTGAATGGCGCCTGCAGAAATATAGTCTAAAATGAACAGGTATTTAAAATATGGGAATAAGAAACTTCGAACAAGTTAGTTAAAACCTGTAAAGAAAGGTGATTAGTGTGTACAACAGTAAGAATGGGTGATTTTACGATATTTCGGTATTTTACACTATTTGTTTTGAACCGAGGTTGAGGTCATCAGCTTGTCGTAACAAAACTGAACTGACTTAGAAATAAAAGATTTCAAAACTTATTCTCGGCTTAACTTCATAAAAACACACACAACCACCAGGCAGAAACACACACACAAGTTCCTTTGAATTTTCGGTGACTTCCACCCCGTTCACCTTCTTCAGAAAAAATGTCAACACAAAAACGTCCGAAAACTACATGACTGTCAAAGTTTGCGAATTCC